>PVIY010017612.1:0-49123 GCA_004026745.1 Myrmecophaga tridactyla | reverse complement strand
AGTATCTGATGATAGGGTATTTATATAACTCAAGGGATGGGGACCTTGCCATTGAATGGTCATCCTCTGAGAAGCAGTTGGGGCTGCTCCTTCCTTGTTCTGGGTTTAAGATTTGCTCAGGTCTGTTCCTCAGGTTGCAGAATGTAAACATAGTGAAGCATCTGCACACAACGGAAAAGGAACTGGGAGATAGCAGGACTGGGAGATAGCAACCAAGTAGACCTGTGCTTCCCTAGCAGCTACTGGCAGTGGTCTTGGCAACAATATGGACCTCTACTTTCCAAGAATAGCAAGTGTGACCAGAAATCAGGAGTACCAATAATAGTATATTTCCAGCATTCATTCATTGTCAGAATTTGGATTCTAACATTTCATTTTCCTATCTATTTCCCAAGACTGTTTTAAAATATTTCTATTAACTTTATGAAGCCCCCAAATTATTTAATTGGAATTTCATTTTCAAGTCAAGTTTTGTTCCCTGAAAGAACAGCAGTGTGTATATATATATATACACTTACATGACAATGTTTCATGGCTTCATGTATCTTTCAGATAAGATACAGCTATTGCCCTTTGAGCATTGAGAATGTAAGGAAACCTTATATCTTGAAAAACTTATTATGTACCAAGTGTTGTGCTTAAGAATTCCAAATATTGTCCAATATAAACCTGACCACAATACCAACTATATAAAAGGAATGTATTATGATTTACTCTTCTTAAATATGTAGGGAAATTTTCTTAAATGTTGAAGATTTGACCATTATCAGACTCGGAGTAACTAGTAGATATGGGAACAAAACTAATTCTTTTTTTATAGGCTGTTAAACTTTTACATTTGCCAACGCTGCCTTAATGGAGTGAGAAGAGCATACTAAAAGAACAAGAAAAATGTTTTCCATAATGATGGTATAAAGCAACAATATGTTTTCCAGCAGTTGAGCCTGCCTGATCCCACACCAAACCGAGAAATAAGTCTCTCGGTGAGGAGGTGAGTTTTATTGTGAACATGCATGCAAAGAACTGGAAAAAAATCTTTCCAAGACCAGTTTGAAGTGAAAAAGAGGAGGTAGACTTTTATAGCTCAAGGAGGGGGAAAAAAATGGCAAAGGTCCTGAGGAAAATGGAAAATAAGGAAGAAAAAATAAACTAAGTCACAAGATTCATTAAAAGTGAATATCGGTCTCCTGCTTCATTCTTGTTTGGTCAGTATATCCTGTTATCTTATAAACTCTCCTCTCTTTGCTAACCAAACAGGTATCCAGTCTTTGTTTTTTCAGGGCAGGAAGGTGATGATTTACTAGTCCATATGGTGTTTCTGGTGCTGTTCCATCCTGCGTTACGATGTTATCTCCTTCCTACAAGTAAAGCTGAGTAGGTCTGATTAATGTAACTAACGACAAAGAGTTCATTTTTGAGATTAGATCAACAGCTAGCTATTCTAGCAAGGGCTTTAGGCTTTAGATGAATCAAAGCTGCTGGTGTGAAGAGATTATAAACATTTTCTAGCTAGCAAAGGTTAAACTAAGCATTTCCAGCTAAAGGATTATACTCATCATCTTTCCAAGTGTCCAGCTATCGATAATTGAGATTTTGTTCTTACATCCTGGATAAAGAATTTTTGTGATATTTTGGTACATTTTATCCTTTATTCAAGTATCATTTAATTGCTTTAACAACATCAGCTAATTTTAAAATCAGAGCACACTCTTTTATTATTAACATTATATTTTTGTTTTGATGTTTATTTTACTAATTGAGCAATTCTGAGACAAAGCATGACGTTTTTATTATTTATGAACAATATTAAATTTCATTAAACAAAATCTTGATGATATTTGAATTTGTTATTTATTAGTATATTTCTAATGGTAGGGATAATTTAACATAGATTAAAATTAGATTTGCTTAGTGTTTCCTCTGGATAATGCTGATAAAAATAATATATTATGCTTATGATATTTGGCTGCTATTTATCTTGGCTTTCATTTATAAGTTTAATTTGTGTGTTGTCATAAAGAATATTATTGGCTTCTAATATTTACAAGTATGGTGATGTAGAAATTTTGGTTTCAGCACCAACATGTAAAGAACCTGGAAGTTACTAACTCAATGCTTACAATACGAAAAAACTGCACAAGCTAAAAATCAACTTTTCTTCATCCACAATAGAATTGAGGTCAGAGAGAAAACTGATACTTTAAAGTCAAGGAAGACATATACATCAAGAGAGATAGAACAACTTAGAAAACTCATATTTGGCAAAAGACTGTTGGTGTGATAAACTAATAGAAAATGTTAAATGAAAATTTTAGTTAATACTGGAAGTAATGTGGGTTACTATGAGTGAGAAATCCCTGATACAATCGTAGAGGTCCCTACACTTGCATAGGTTTTCCAACAAGGTCTCATGGTGAGAATCTGACAATTATACCCTCCTGGCTCTTGTAGGGAAAGGGAAAAAGAATCTTTGTGGAACATGCCTAGATCCTTCTCCATAAAAAAAGGCCTGCTCTCCAGGGTAAAGACTTCTAGAATCATATGCCAACTGGAGGAGGGGTATTTCCTCCCACTTTAGCCTCCTTTAACTTTCCTGCATCACCTAAAGGCAGTCGGAGCTTTAAGGAAATAGTTAGGGAATGGGGAACATTGCAGCCAAGGAAAGGAGTATAAGAGGGTTGGGGCAGTGTACCACTAGAAGAGCATTTGTGAATGGCCTAGCCCAAGACACAAGTGCGGTCAAAGTTCAAGATTTCATCAGAAGATTATAGCTGCTCCCTTCTTCCCCAAAATCACCATCGCATATACAGGTTTCCTCTATAATAGATGTGAATTACATTTGAAAATACTGCAAGACACAGGCCTTTTTGAGGTGCAGTACATAGCAAAACCTAAGAAAGGAGACCAAAGAAAAAAGACATTAGAGGGATTTGAAGCTTCTGTAAATACAGCTAAAGCAAGCATTAAACAGAGAGCAACTTCTACAAAGTTCCAAGTTGAAGGCATATCTATCTGAGTTCTTATAGCTGATAGTATATGTTTGGATTTCAAAAAAACAAAATTCAAGGCATGACAAAAGTCAAGAAACAAGTACAGTAAGAAAGAGTGAAGCATCAAAAAAAACTTGAATCAGTTGTGACATTGATGTTGGAATTATCAGATAGGGAATTTCAAACTAGATGATTAATGTATGAGGGGTTGTTGGTGAAAAAGTAAATGACATTTAAGAAGAGGTTGGAAATATAAAGCAGAAAGATGGAAACTGTAAGAACTTATGAAAAAAGAAATGCCAAATATTGAAATCACAATAACAGAAAGGAAGACTATTTCAAAGTGCTTGTCAGTAAACTACACAAAGAAAAGAATCATGCACTTTATGAGATCCATAAAAACTTCCAAAACTGAAATGCAAAGAAAAAGAAATGAATGAAAATACTCAGAACTTACCAGTAGACAAGTGTAAAAGGTGTAGCACATATTTAATTGGAATACCAGCAGAAGAATGCAGAACAAAGGAGAAAATATACTGGAAGTAATAACGGCCAAGAATTTTCCAGAAATAATGACAGTTAGTAAACCTGTCATTCAGAGAAAATGCAGGAAGCTCATAGAACATCAAGAGATGTAAACACCAAAATAAAAGAAACAAACAAAAGCAAGTGTTTTCTTACAAGTTGTATAATTAATATACTATTAGAGGAGATAACCAGAATACCATAAAATACTCAATTAAAACCAGAGAAAGCAGAAAGATGGAAATAAAGGCTAAATGAAAATAATAAGCTAATAGAGCAAAGTGAATTTTAGAAAGAAATTTATTTCCTATATACAGTACTGAACAATTTGAATCTGAAATTTTTTAAATGCCATTTGTAGTAGTGCCAAGAGTATGAAGTATTTATCTATAAATATAAAAAAACATACACAGTGTCTGTATGTGGAAAACTGAAAAAGTATAATGAAGTTCATTTAAAAGTATGCAACCAAATGGAAAGATATTCCACTTTCATAAATTGGAAGAGTCAACATATTAAGATATCAATTCTTCCCAATTTGATCTATATATTCAACCCAAACATAATAAGAATCCCAGAAACTAATTTTGCAAATATCCACAAACTGATACTAAAATATATTTGGAAAGGCAAAAGCCCCAGAATAGTTAACATGATAATGAGGAAGAAGAAAAATAAGTCTCACATAACCCAATTTGAAGATTTATTCTAAAACTACTATAATCAAGACAGCATGGTGTGGGGGGTCAGGAGCAATAAATCAGATCCGAGCAAGAAGTTATCCGGAGTCACAAGATCCAGGGCAGAAAGTTCCCAAGAGTTAAAAATTGAACAATAATCATTGTTAAGAAACTAAAAGAATGGGATGTATTGTGCAAGAGCTAACAGCATTTCCCTGCTTCCCATAGATAACCTTGCTTGCTTACAGCTGCAACCAAGATGTGGCTCTAAAAAGATAACACCCCTTTCCTGCTTCTGTGGACAAGTTTGTAGTTTTTGCATTTATAAGCCCCTCCTTGAGAACCTCTCGGGGCTGCTCTCTGAATCTTCCTTCTTGGTGGTTTCTGAGGTGGTCGCCAGCCGGCTAATATAGACTCGAAATTGGCTTGCAGATTTCTTTGAATTGTGTGGTCTCTCTTTTGGTGTGCCCCACAACACATGGTATTAGTGAATGAACAGATAGATAAGTGAAAATGACTAGAGAGTCCATAATATATCTAAGTGATTTTTGATGAAGGTGTAGTTGCAGTTTCATGAAGAGAGGATAGTCTTTTCAATATATGGCCTTGTAACAATTGGATGTCCATGTACAAAAATATGGACCTAGATGCAGTCCTTACATATTTCATAAAATTACTTCAAATGGATCATGAATCTAAGTATATAATACAAAACTATAAAACCTTTAGTAAAAAACATATAGGAGGAAATCTAGGTGACCTTGGGTTTGATAATGAGTTTTTAGGTATAATCAAAAAAGCATACTCCAGGGTGCTGTAATGGTGGCTCAGTGGCAGAATTCTCACCTGCTGTGCCACAGACCCAGGTTCAATTCCTGGAGCCTGTCCATGCCAAAAAAAAAAAAAAAGAAAAGAAAAGAAAAGAAAGAGCATACTCCAAAGACTTTAGGTAAAGTTAAAGAGTAAGAAGCTTTAAGACTCAGTCCTCTGACCAAAACAATGATTAAATAGGCAGGAACTGTCTGAAATAACAATTTTGAAATTCCAGAGGCCAGAAGAACACTGTGCAGCATCCAGGGAAGAGTGTGAAGAAGAGGCAGATAAATTGCTCTGAAGAACTACAAATTGCTCTCCACTAGGCAACTAACAGCACCCATCCTCCACGCTTGTGGTAGGCCACCACAGGGTCCAAATTCTGGCTAGCTTCTGGTGACAGAGAGAGACAAACAAATCCTCTTCTCCAAGAACAGGGGTGCACTTGACTGATTGCTGATCATGGCTTTTGATTAACAAATTTGAGTCACTGGGTCTGGCTCTGAGGACAGCAATTGTTTCAGTTTGCCCCGGACAAAGGGGGCAGCTGCAATTGTTTCAACCCTTCCTGGATAGGGATGGAAGTAATGCAGATTTAAAGATGCAGCACTTCCATGAGGCTGAAGGGAACAGTTAGCTGAAAGGTTCTATTTACTATGCAGACCAGGAAAGCTCAGCTCTGGGGAGCTGTTGGAGAAATTATTGGCACCATTCCTGATACCCTCCCCATGGGACTTCGGAGCTGGTCTGCACCCCCTCTCTGGACCTCTGACTTTGTTGTGGCTGGGAAAGACTAATTTGAGCAATCTTCTCCAAGACGACCCTACTCCCAGAATTTGCCCTCCAGAAAAATATTGTGAGACAATGAAAGGAATGAAAAAACTCCAGAGGCAGACAGCCAGGGGCAGAGGCTTACTAGTGTCAAATACCTGGGAGAGGGAGGTCTGCCCGTGGGAAACACAGGGCCAACCAAACTGCTCTAAACAGGGGAACTCCAAAACAACTAACAAGCAAAAGTCCAGGACAAGACAGAGGCACAGAAAGACAGTGGAAATAAATGTACATTGCATTTTCCTTGGGTAGACATTCCTATTGAATAATTGAAGTTCAAGAAAATCCCTATCTTACCAGCAGCTGGACACAAAACCAAGAAACAACATTCCAGGGACTGAATCCCAGCATTAACATTTTAAAATACTAAAATGAACTGTGTGCAACAAGAGTGCAAGATGAACAAAGAGACAGGAAATGATCGTCCATCAAAAGGACAAAGATAAAATTATAGACACCAATAAAGAAGATGAGAATGTGGATGTACTGAAAAAAACCTTTAAAATGATCTTAAAAGTGTTCAAGGAGATGATGAAAAGTATAAAGACAGAACTAAAGGATGTCAGGAACAAAATGAATGAACAATATGAAAGTCTAAGTAAAGAGACAGAAATGTTAAAAAGGAACCAAACAGAACTACTGGAATTGAAGACCACAATAACTGGAATGAAAACCATGAGAGGGTTTCAAGAGCTGGTTGGAGCAAGCAAAATAAGGAATCACTGAACTTGAAGGCAAGACATTTGAAATAAGTCAAGCTGAGGAGCAGAAAGACAAAAGAAATAGTAAAAGTGAAAATAACCCAAGACAGTCATGTGACATAAACTCGTGCACAAATATTCGCATTATGGGAGTCCCAGAAGGAGAAGAAACAGAGAAAGGGACAAAAGGAATAGTCAAATCACAAAGAACTTCCAAAACTTAGCACATCCAAGAAGCTCAAAGAACACCAAACAGGATGGCAATGAAGAAAATTAGAGCCCATCATATATTGATCACACTGTTTAATGCAAAGGACAAGGAGAGAATTATGAAAGGTGCAAGAGAAAAGCAACATATTATGTACAAGGGAGTCCCGATTAAATTGAATCAAATTTCTCATGAGCAACCACAGAAGTAAGAAGGCAGTGGGTTGAAATAGTTAAAGGGCTGTAGTAAAGCAATTGCCACCCAAGAATTTTATATCTGGCAGGACTCTTTCAAAAATGAGGGAGAGATTGATACATTCTTAAATAAGCAAAAGCTGAGGGAGTTCATCACCACTAGACTTGCCCTGTAAGTAATCCTACAGGCAGCTCTTCAGACTGAAAGGAAGGGACATCAGAAAGTGCATCAAAGCAGCACAAAGACAGACCTGCGGTAAATGCAACCATTTGGACAATTATAAATGCAAGCATTATTGTAATGTATTGTTTGGAATGTAACAGCACTTCTTACTTCCTATAGGTATGAAAATGCAAAAGCATAAAAATATTGATAAGTCTAGATTTTTGGACATAAAATGCATAGTGATAAAAATGGTAACAAGTCCAAAAAATGGTGAGGGGACAGAGAGGTAGAGGAAAAGTATATATGCATGCTACTAAAGTTGGCATCAAGCTAAGTATAACTGTTATATATTTAGAATGTTACATTTTAACTCCATGGTAACCATGAGGAAAATAGATGAAAAATATATCCAGGCAGAAGTGATACGGCATTCAATATGGTAAAAAAAAAACAAAGAAGCAAATAAATAAAAAGTGAGGGACTGAAAGATGTAAGACTTACAAAAGTAAGCCTTGGTGGAATAACACATATTATTAGTTGTGACTTTAGATGTAAATTGTTAAAACCTCCAGTGCAAAGGCAGAATGGAAGAATGGATAAAAAAGCATGATGCAACAACGTGTTGTCTGCAAGAGACTCATCTTAAAGTCAAAGATACTAGTAGATTGAGAATGAAAAGATGTGTATATATATATCATGCAAGTAGAAACCAAGAGAGAGCTTTGGTGGTTATACTAATATCAGATAAAGTAGACGTTAAGTAAAGAACAGTTGCAATTGACAATGATAGTCATTATATACAGATAAAGGGGACAATTCAGCAGGAAGATATAAGAATTATATATATATATACACATACACATTTAACAGCAGAGCCTCCAAATATAGAAAGTGAATCCTGAGAGATTTGAAGGAAAAAATTGATGGTTCTACATAAACAGTAGGAGAGTTTAACATACCATTGTCAAGAGAAAGAACATATAGTTAGAAGATCAATAAGGAAGAATAGGAATTTAATGTTATACTAAACCAACTGGGCCTAACAGACATATATAGAACACTGCACCAAATATAAACAGCACAAATTCAAGACAGACCATATGTTGGGTCACAAAACATCTCAATAAGTACAAAAATTTTTAAATCAAACAATTCATCTTCTCTGACCAAACAGAATGAAACTAGAAATCAATAAAAGGGGGACAAATGGAAAATTCACAAATATGTGGAAATTAAACAGCATTCTCTTAAACAAACAATGGGTTAAACGGGATATCAGAAGCAAAATTTAAAAATATCTTGAGATGAATGGAAATGAAAATACAACACAACAAAACTTATGAAACAAAAGCAGTGCTAAGAGGGAAATTTATAATATGAATATATTTAAATAGAAGAAAGACTTTAAATTAGATACTTAACCTCAAAACCAGAAGAACTAGAAAAAGAAGAGTAAGACTCACCTTAAAGTCAAAGATACAAGTAAGTTAAGGGTGAAAGGATGTAATATACACACACACATGCATATAACTGAACAGAAAGAAAGAAATAACAATGATTAGAGTGGAAACAAATGAAATTTAAAAAACAAAACAAAGAGCCCGAACAGAGAATCAACAAAACCAAAAGTTGGTTTTTGGAAAAATCAAGAAAATTGACAAACCTTTAGCTAGACTGACAAGGAAAATGAGGGAAGATACACATAACAAAAATCATAAATGTAAATAGGGACATTAATGCTGACACTACTGGAAACAAAAGGACTGTAAGAATATTCTGTGAGCAAGAGTATAGCCAATAAATTAGGTAACCTAGATGAAGTGAACAAATTACTAGAAACATAAAACTACCTATATTAACTCAAGAAACTATAGAAGATCTCAACAACCCAATTACTAGTAAAGAGATTGGATCAATTACCCAAAATCTCTCAACAAAGAAAGCCCAAACCAAGACGGATTCACAGGTGAAATCTATCAAACATTCCAGGAAGACTTAACTCCAATTCTTCTCAAACACTTACAAAAAATTGTAGAGGAGGAGACACATCTTAACTCATTCTATGACGCCAACATCACCCTTAACCCAAAGTTAGAAACAGATGCCACTAGAAATGAAAATGACAGACCAATATTTATTATGAATTCAAATGCCAAAATACTCAGCAAAATATTTGCAACCAGAATGCAACGGCACATTAGAAGCACTCTACATCATGATTGAATGGGTTTATCCCTGATATGCCAGGTTGGTTCAACATAAGAAAATTAATTAATGTAAAACATCACATTAGTAGAATGAAAGGAAAAAGAAAACACATGATCATTTCTATTGATGCACAAATATTATTTGACAAAATTTAGAACCCCTTTGTGATAAAAATTCTTTGAAAGGTAGGAAGAGAAGAAAACATCCTGAACATATATGAAAAATCCACATCTGACTGTGTACTCAGTGGTGAAAGACTGATAGTTTTCTCTTTGACAGGAACAAGACAAGGATGACAACTATTACCACTGTCATTCAACATCATACTGGAAGTTCTTGCCAGAGAAAATAGGGAAGAAAAAACATTTGGAAAGGAAGAAGTAAAAATTTCCCATTTGAAGATGACATGATCCTATATCAGAAAATCTTGAGAAATCCAGAACAAATTTCCTAGAGCTAATAAATGCATTTAGCAATCAACACCCAAAAATCAGTAGTGTTTCTATGCAAAAACAATTTACAATTGGATGAAGAATCAAGAAAAAATTACATTCATAATAGCAACTAAAAGAGTCAAATATCTAGGGATAGATCTAACCAAGTATATAAAGGACTTCCCCATGGAAATTACAAAATATTGTCAAACAAATTACAAAAGCCCTATATAAATGGAAGGATATTCCATGTTCATGGATTGAAGACTAAATATCACTAAAATGTGAACACTGCCTGGGCAGGTTTGGAACTGTTGTGTACCCAGGAAAAGCTATATTATTTAATCCTGATTCAATATTGTTGGATAGGCTCTTCTTGATTAAGTTGTTCCCATGGAGATGTGACCCACCCAATTGTGGGTGGGACCTTTTGATTAGGCGGTTTGCATGGAGGTGTGTCTCCGTGCATTTAAAGCAGGTTCTTACTGGAGTCTTCTAGCAGGGAACCATTTGGGGAAAAGCTTCAGAGCTGACACAGACAGAGATATTTGGAGATGCAGAAAGAAAACACTCTTGGGGAAGCTGATTGAAATGAGAAGCCAATAAAGAAATCTAGCAGATATTACCATGTGCCTTCCCAGCTGACAGAGAAACACTGAATGTCTCAGAGCTTTCTTAAGTCAAGGTGTCACTCCCTGGGATCCTTAGTTTGGATGTTTTTATGGCCTTAAAAGTATAAATTTGTAACTTAATAAATTCCTTCTATAAAAACCAACCCATTTCTGATATATAACATTCTTGTGGCATTAGTAAATCAAAACACCATCAAAAGAATTTATAAATTCAATACAAATCCAAAAACAATTCCAACAACCTTCTTTGCAGGAATGGAAAAATAAATATTCAAATTTGTATGGAAGGGCAAGAGGCTTCAAATAGCCAAAGCCACATTTAAAAAGAACAAGGAAGGAGAACTCACACTTCCCAATCATAAAACATGTTACAAAGGCACAGTAATCAAAACAACATGATAGTGCCACAAGGATAGACATCTAGACCAACAGAAAATAATTTATAACTCAGAAATCAACTCTCATATTTATGGTCAATGGATTATTATTTTAGAATAAGCAGGCAGAAAATTTATGGAGAACACATATGAGAAGACATGTGGGCTCTCTGAAAACACAGAGGTGAGAGGAGTGAGAGGCCCTGCTTTAATTGCTTGGCTTTCTTTACTCCTTCTCCTTTTTACTTGTTCAGGTCTCTTCCCCCACCCTCTCTTCTCTCCAGGTTGTTACCTGGTGGTAGATAGTGCATTTAGGTGAAGCAGTTGGCTTCACCCTTCTCCTTAGATGACTTACTCAAGTGGGGGTTGTTTGGCTTCAGTTTCTGTTTTTGCTATCTTCTGAGAGAGAGTTTTCTTCTTGAAGCATGACTGCTTCTAGGAATTTGCCTTTTTCTCAGCCTAGCCATGGCCCTATGTCTAACCCTATCTCATTTTTCCCTCACAGACTTCTAACTCCCTTTAATCTTAAAGGAATTTGTAGTGATGGTCCATCTCCTAGAATTGTTTCAAGCTGTTAGTGGGTTGCAGGCCCTACTTGTGGGAGCATAGAAGTCCCTGGCTATGCTTCTGAGGGTGGCTGATTGAGTGTGGAGAACAGTAGCATCGATTCTGGTGAGAATTTTGTTGTGAAAGGCTTCTAATCTGGAAGAAACAAACTGGGTGATAAATTGTATGCACAGTCTGAACGGAAGCAGGAGCAAGATGGAGCTGAGGGTACTTTTTAGAGTTTTTAGAAACACTGTTGTTTGGGTTTTGGTATCCTACAATGTATGGGTCAAGCTCATCCTTGGGAGTCATGTTTCACATTGCTAGGGAGACTTACATCCCTGGAAATCATGTCCCACATAGAGAGAAAATTGTCAGGTTATTTGTAGAAAAAATGATATTTGACAAGGTGGCAAAGACCACAGAATTAGGAAATAATATGCTTTTCAACAAATGTTGCTGAGGAAACTGGTTCTCCGTTTGCACAAAAAAGAGTGCCCTACTCACACCATATACAAATATCAACTCAAAATGGATCAAAGACCTTCATGTTGGAGCTGGAAATCTCCAATTCATAGAAGAAAATGTCAGGAAGCCTCTTAAGGATGTTGAATGGTTTCATAGATTTTACCTCAAAGCTCAGGCAACAAATGAGACAATAAGATAAATGAGACCTCATCAAAATTAAAAACATTTATTTGATCCTCAAAAGACTTATCATGAAAGTAAAATGAAAACTTACAAAGTGGGAGAAAATATTTGGAAACCACATATTTGATAATGGTTAATATACATAATGTATAAAGAAATCCTTCAGCTTAACAAGAAAATGGCCCAATTAAAAAATGGGCAAAAGTCTCGAACAGATATCTCTCCAAAGAAGATATAAAAATGGCCAGGAAGCACATGAAAAGATACTCACCATCATTAGTCACCAGGGAAACACAAACAAACTCCACAATGAGATAACATTTCATATCCAACAGAATGGCAACTATTAAAAACAAGGATAATAAGAAGTTGGAGAGGATGCAGAGAAAAAAGTCACGCTCATTCATTGCTGAAGGGAATGTAAAATGGTACAGGGGCTGTTAAAGACAATTTGGAGGTTCCTCAGAAAGCTATCTATAGAATTACCATATGATCCAACAATCCCACTACATTATATACTCCAAAGCATTGAAAACAGGGACTCAGATATTTGCATGCCAATTTTAATAGCAATAGTATTCATAATTGCCAAAATATGAAAGCAACCCGAGAGTTCATCAACTGATGTATGGAGGAAATACCATGTGACATACAATGGAATATTATTCAGCTGTAGAAAAGAATGGAGTCCTGGTGCCTACAACCTTGAAGATATCACATGGAGTGAAATAAACTAGACACAAAAGGACAAATATTGCATGACCTCTCTGTTCGAAACAACTAGAATAAGCGAATTTATAGAGTCAGTATCTAGAACATCAGTTATCACTGAATAAGGTAGAGATAAGGATGGGAATTAAGGATTAACTATGCCATGTTCCCATTTGGAATGATGAAAATGTTTTGGTAATGGACAGTGATATAGTAACACAACATTGTGAATGTAATTAACAGCTCTGAAATAATATCTGAATATGATTAAATGGGGGAATGCTCAATTTTATATGTGGTGACAGAATGATTTTTTTAATCCATACAACAACACTACAGTGAACCCTTAGTTAAACCATCATCTTTAATTAATAGTACACTTATAAAAACGTGCCATCATTAATTGTAACAAATACTCCACATTGCTAAAATGTGTTGGTGGTGGGGTGATATATAGAAATCCTTCATTGTATACATGATTTTTCTTTGAACCCACTACTTCTCTAATAAAAGAAAAAGCACACCAATGAAATGAAAATAAACAACTTATAAATTAGCATTTATTAAAATTTATAAAATCATCTGCTAAAGACATTATTAGGAGAATTAAAAGACAAGATACAAACTGGGAGAATATATAGGCAAATACATACCTAGATAAATAATTTTGGTCAAAATATACAAAATACTCAAATCTAAAAATAGAAAACAAATGATCTAATATAAAAATGGGCAAAATATGTGAGCAGATAAGTTATACAGATGGCAAATAGGCATATGAAAAGATGAAGAACATCAGTTGCTACTAAAGAAGTTCAAATTATAAGAACAATGAGATGCCACGTCACACACATTAAAATGCATCAAATTTAACAACAAAAATGAACACCTGAAAACACCATTGCTATGAGAATGAGGGTTCCTCATTCTTTGCTGATGGAATGCAAATTAGTACAGCCACTTTGGAAGTCAGTTTAGCAGATTTTTACAAACCTAAATACAGTCTTACCTTATGATCCTGCAGTTAAATTCCAAGTTATTTATTCGATTGATTTGAAAATTACATCCACACCAAAACCTGCACGCAATGTTTATAGCACTTTCATTCATAATTGCCCCAAACTGCAAGCAACAATGATGTCATTCAACAGGTTAATAAATGAATACACTGTTGCACACTTATATGATGGACTGGTATTCAACAATATAAAGAAATGATCCATCAATCCATGAAAAAATATGGCATGGTTAAATTGTAAATGCATATTGCTAAGTGAAAGATGCCAGTCTGTAAGACAACACACCATATTATTCCTTTTATGTGACATTCAGGAAAAGTAAAACAACAGAGAGCTAACATATCAATGTTTGCCAGGAGTTTGAGAGAAGGAAAAGAGTCAAATAAGTGAAGCACAGGGGAAGTTTTAGGGTAGTGCATTTATTCAGTGTGATATGTAATGGTGGATTTATTACACTCTGCATTTGCCAAAAAAATTCATAAAAACTTTAGAGGATAGAGTTATCCTTAATATACACTAATTTAACAAATATGTACATTTTAAGGGGTTGGGGTTTCCAGGATGGAATACAGACTACACCAGTAGAATTTAACTTGATGAAAATGTGTGAAATAACCTTTCTGAAATGGGTAGGGGGAAAGTGAAGATCTAAGTCAACTTTGAAAAGAATGGTGATTATATGTCCAAATCAAAAGGTGATGTGCCTGAGTACTGTGCGCCAAATGATGTTTTTTACAGGGTCACAGATTAACCATCCTAAAACCATTGCATGTGCATATTACGATGTATAGCAGAATTGATTCAGTAATGGAAGGAGGCATGGGGCGGGGTATAGGTTTTACTATTGAGTGGAGATTTATATACATGCAAGGGAAATATCTAAATGATATATATGGCAACGGATTAGAGTTGGAGACATCAACATGAACTCATATTTATCTTAATATAGATATACAAGGACACATGCTTAATACTTACAATTGTATATACATACTGCTTAGTATGGACTCATGTATTTCCTTTCTTTGCTGGCTTCAATGCCTCGAAGGAAGGTCACTCCAGAGGTGATGAACATACCTAATGCTCAGATCTTTGTTTCTTACGTCATTATCCACCCAATAAAAGGAACCCAGGCTCCTTGGTAAAAGGAATGACTCTAGAGCTGAAGCAGAGAATACACACAATGAGTCTGGTGTATCTAGTTGTCCAGAATGTAAATAAATAATAAATAGGACAATGGTGCTGATATGTCAAAGGGACACAGGAGCCAACTGAAAGATTTCCCATTGGCCAAAACTGGAATGATTTGAGCATTGAAATAAAGTGGTATTGGATTAAAACCCAAAGCAAATACTAAATATTCACAAGTCCATGCTGAGATAAATAAATTATTGAATAAATAAAATAATAAGGGAGGATACATAAATCTCTCATGCTGAAGAATTACAAATAATTTATGTAGATTTTATACTCACAAAAATAGAGACCATAAACCCCTACTACTTATGTGTGGGATGTGCATAATGACTTTCTTCCAGAGAGTACAATATGGAAAGTGAGAGAAAAGAATAGCTTTACAGTGCAGAAACCTATCAAATATTACCTCATGTTTAACATCAACAGTGATAAATCAAGCAGGTAGTATTTATTCTTTGACATGATATGATGAGAATGGCACTTCATGTTTTCTTCCCACATATCCCCAACCAAGTTAATCATGAGAAAAACATCAGACAATTCCCAATAGAGTGGCATTCTGCAAAACACCTGATCAAAAGTTCTCAAACTTGTTGAGGCAATTCAAAACAAAGTAAGTCTGGGAAATTGTAACAACCAAGAAGGCCTAAAGATATGTGGTACATTAATGTCATAGATTCTGGAATAGAAAAAGAACATGAGGAAACTAACAAACAAACAAAGGAAATATGGATAAATGATGGACTTTAATAATAATGCATCAGCACCAGTATATTAATTGTGATGAAGGTAGAATTATTATGCAAGATATTAATAACACAGAAAACTGAGTATAGGGTTTATGAGAATTCTGTGTGCTGTCTGTGCAACTATTTTGTATATCTAAAATTATTCCAAACTAAAAAGAGTTTCCTTAAAAATATCTTTGGATATAGTGATCCCAACACAATTAAAGTTTTTCCATTTAGGATGTCTTAGAAAAAATTACTAGAGCATTAAAGATGGCAGAAGAAGAATGAAATATGAAGGCCAAAAAGATGCAGATGATACAAAATTTATTTTTCATGCCTGAGAATGATATTATATGCATGAAGTCTTGATATCTCTGTTGGCAGGTACTGGTACAGCAAGTGGGAATGCTCTAAAAATGTTCTATTCTTTAAATCACTACAAATAAATTGTGAGTGGTATCAGTAGGTACATAGAATGCTTTCAAAATAGATTTAATAGAAGAATTAAATAAATTATGACAATCACCTGCATCTTTAGTTTCTAGAATGCAAAACATAAAATTGTAGTACATCCTTGTTTCAGTTTGCTAATGCTGCTGTGATGCAATATGCCAGAAATGGATTGGCTTTATAAAGGAGATTTATCAAGTTACCAGTTTATGGTTCTCAGGCTACAAAAATATACAAACTAAGCATGCAGAGGAAGATGCCTTGACTCTGAAGAAAGGCCAATGTCTGTCACATGGGAAGGCATGTGGGTGTTTACCTCTGGTCCTTTGTTCCCAAGTTGCATTGCTTCCTGCTTCTGATTCCAGTGGCTTTCTCTTTCAGCTCTCCACATGTTTCCAAATGTCTGTCTGAAATTTCTTTAAAATGTTTCCCTGAACTAGCTCTTTTAAGCGTCCCAATAAACTAATTAAGACACACTTTGAATGGGTGGAGCCACATTTTCAGCAAACAAAAAGTCATACCCACAACTGGGGATGTCACATCTCCATGGAAATAACCTAATCAAAAATCCTACCCTAGGGTGGACCATGGTGGCTCAGCAGGCAAAGTTCTTGCCTGCCATGCTGGAGACCGGGGTTTGATTCCCAGGGCCTGTACGTGCAAAAAATAAAAATAAAAATGACCCTGCCCTACAATAGGTCTGCCCAAATATTGGATTGGATTAAATGAACATTTTTCTGGGTTACATGACAGCTTTAAACTAGCACAATCCCCTCTTATTACCTTCCAAAAGCTATCCAAAAAAAAAAAAAAAAAAAAAGAAGAAGAAGAAATCCCTGTTATTTGTGAAATCCCCAGTTCAAAAATATTAATTTAATTAATTTAAATATTTTGAGCAGAATATCAATTCCAAAGACTACAAGGTCCTCCAAAAGTGCCCCAAACCTGCAAATAACATATTTTTAAAAATCAATGTAACAGAAATATCCATTAATTTAAAATAAGCTCTCTTTTGTAACCCAAATGTTAGTAAATATTTTAAAACTAAAAAAAAAAAAAAAAGAAATGGGTGAAAAATAAAAGAATGTATTCCCATGCATTGATTCCTTAACATAAATTGCCAAAGATATTTGGAAATTAAATGTCCAGGTCATATTGAGGACCTTTGTAACAGTCAAATAAAAGTTAATTTTATCTAGCTATTGAAAATGACTGCTCTAAGGGAATTTGTTAGGGAGGCAAAAAGGACAAAACAGAGAAAGACAAATGACATTTAGAGAAGTCAGAGAATATAAATGCATGAAGCATTATCACTCTAAAGATAAATAAATGAAAAGAGGTTGGAGTGTCCAGAACCCAGAAGATTAAGAGACTCTTTGAAGTTATATGTGGATATCTGAGGAGTGGGTCACCAATTCTACTGATATTTCAGGAGCTCAGAGGACAGGCTTTGAAGAGATGTGGGTCAGATCCTGAGAAAGGGGTACTTCTGAAGGACATCAGCAGAGCTGGTCCTGGGACTGCTCAAAGAAGCTAGGGAAACTGTCAGTGCTGGGAAGAACTTTCAACGCAGAATAAAGCTGGCAAAATATGAAAAAGAAAGGGGGAATTTCCAGTAAAAATGGCAGGGTAGGGAACTGCAGAATTCACTTCCCTTCCAAAACAATGAGTAAACAAGTAGGAGCTCTCTGAAAGGACTGTTCTGGGCTCCAGAGGCCAGGGGATCTCTGTACAGCATCCAGAATGAGCAGGATAAAGAAGATGAGAAACTCTTTGGACTGTTAGTAGCTTGGTTCTCAGAGGTTGCTGGAGCTCGTTCCCAACTCTTGAGGTAGGTTGCCCCCCTAAGTAGTACTGTAAACAGAAATGGGTGGGGAAGTCTCCTCCCCAAGTACTGGGGAGGTTTAAGGACTGATCATGGCTTTTTCATTGGCAAATTCAGATCACTGGGTGCTGGTTCTGACATACTGTTTCAGCCCACTCCTTCCAGGCAAGGTCATGGTCATTTGAGCTGGTGGGCACTCCCTTTGTGGGTCCTTGGCCCTGATACGGCAAGGAAATACTTGCTTGGGAGAGTCCTCTCCAGAGTGACCTTCTTTCCAGAATTTGCCATCCAGGCAAAAGCAGTTAGAGGCAACAAAAGGAGGGTAAAAACAAAGAATCAAAAACAAACTATAGAGGCAAAATAAAAACAAACAGAACAGATCAAGATTTCCAGAGAAGGAACAAGGAATAGGAAGCTTTCTCCTAGAATTGAAACAACTGCACAAATAGTGCAATTTTAAAATTTGTACTGCATATCAAGAACTGAAAAATCTGATGAGTGAAACATGGGAAATGCTCAACATCTTCAGTAGCCTTAACACAAAGCAAATCAACAATAACCCTAGGCAAGAAAGAAAAACTGACCCTCAGAGTAAACTCATCAAGATAATCAGATAACTAGACAAGCAAAAAATTATAAGCCACAAAAAGAAACAGGAAGATATGACCCAGACAAAAGGAACACATTAAATCTTTGTAGGTGTCACAGTATTTGGAAAAACTAATCAATGGCATTCAAACAAATCTCTTAAATCAATAATAGGAAATGATTGAAAATACTTTTAAGAGATAAAGGATATTAAAAAGACAACTTGTGAGCAAAAGGAAGAATTTGAAACCATGAAAAGAAATAACAAAAATTCTGGGAATGAAAGACACAATAGAAGAGATTAAAAATACACTACAGGCATATAATAGCATATTTGAAACAGAAGAAAGAATCCAGGAACAGGAAGACAAGAAAACCAAAATCTTACAGGCAGAAGAACAGAAAAAAAAAAAAGGAATAGAAAGCAATTGATCAGGGTCTCAGGGATTTGAAATGACAGCATGAAGTGGACAAATGCACCCACGGGTGGCCCAGAAAAATAAAGGAAGGTAAAATGGGAAGAAAAAACATTTGAGGAAATAATGGCTGAAAATGACAGATTCTTATGACAGATATAAATATACATGTGTAAGAAGTGTAACATATGGGAGGGCCATGGTGGCTCAGCAGGCAAGAATGCTCGCCTGCCATGCCAGAGGACCTGGGTTCAAAACCCAGTGCATGCCCATGTTAAAAAAAAAAAAAAAGTGTAACATACTCCAAACAGAATAAATCCTACTAGAGCTACCTGAGACACATACTAATCAGAATATCAATTTCCAAAAGTAAAGAATTCTGAAAGCAGCAAGAAAAAAACAATTCATCACAACAAGGGCTACACAATAACACTAAGTCCTGATTTTTCATTAGAAAACATGGGTTGTAGTTAGATTCAGTTGTCAACTTGGCCAGGTGAAGGTACCTAGTTTTGTTGCTGTGGACATAAGTCAATGGTATGTGAACCTCATCTGTTGCTAATTACATCTGCAGTCGGCTAGAAGGCGTGCCTGCTGCAATGAGTGATGTTTCACTTAATTGGCTGGTGCTTAAATGAGAGAGCTCAATGTAGGAAAGCCCAAGCAGCTCGGTGTACCTCATCTCAGCACTCACAGCTCAGCCCAGGCCTTTGGAGATGCAGAAAGAAATCACCCCAGGGAAAGTTTTTGGAACCCAGAGGCCTGGAGAGAAGGCCAGCAGAGCTCACCCTGAGCCTTCCCATGTAAGAAAGAACCTCAGGTGAAAGTTATCTGCCTTTTCTCTGAAGAACTAATGAAATAAATCCCCCTTTATTAAAAGCCAATCCATCTCTGGTGTGTTGCATTCCTGCAGCTAGCAAACTAGAACAACATGTAAATAAAAAGCCAGTGGTATGATACATTTAAGGTATTGAAAGAGAAAAACTGCCAGCCAACAAATCTTTACCTGGAAAAATGTCCTTCAAAAATGAAGGAGAGTTTAAAATATTCACAAATGAACAGAAACTGAAAAGCTCATCACCAAGAGAGCTGACTTACAAGAAATACTAAAGATATTTATCATTTATTCTGTGGTATATACATATAATGGACTATTGAGCAGCCACAAGAAGGAATGAAGTTATGAGTCATGCAACTAGATGAATGAGCTTTAAGGACAGCATGTTGAATAAAATGGCAGAAAGAAAAAGACAGATATTATCATGCCTCACTCATTTGGACTAACTTTCATGTATAAACTCAGAGAATTGAAGTCAAGAGCATGGGTTACAAAGTTGGGGGCTATTATAAAGGGTCTTAGATTGCAACTCTTACAGCATCACATGTACTCAGGAGCCGGAACTGTTATTTGTAAATTCTGAGATACTGACCTATTTGTATACAACCTGGTCCTTCCCAGAAACTTCGGGTATTTATGTGACACCTGAGCTCTGAAGCTCATGTCATGACATCATGGGGTATTGACCAATGTGGGACAGAATTATTAAGATTTGCCAGGACCTGGAATCATAAGATTGAGAAGGCCCTCTTGGCCAAAAGGGGGGAAAAGAGAAATGAGACAAAATAAAATTTCAGTGGCTGAGAGATTTCAAATAGAGTCGAGAGGTTATCCTGGAGGTTGTTCTTATACATTATGTAGATATCCCTTTTTAGTTTCTGGAGTATTGGAGTGGCTGGAGGGAAGTATCTGAAACTGTTGAGCTGTGTTCCAGTTGCCTTGATTCTTGAAGACAATTGTATAACAATATAGCTTTTATAATTTCACCATGTGATTATGAAAACCTTGTGTCTGATACTCCTTTTATCCAAGGTATGGAAAGATGAGTAAAAAAATGACAGAAACAAAAAAATAATGGTAAAGGGATAAAGGGTAAAAAATTGGGTAGATTGAAATACTGGTGGCCAATGAAAGGAAGGGGTAAGTGGTACAGTATACATGAGTTTTTTTACCTTTTGTTTTTATTTCTTTTTCTGGAGTGTTACAATGTTCTACACAATGTTCTAAAAATGATCATCATGATGAATACACCAAAGGCAACTAAAAGGGTAAAAAACAGATAAAATAAGATATGAAATACAAAATGAAAGGATAAAATGGTTAAAGTAAGTACTGTGTATATTTTAATAACATTGAAGGTTGATGGATTGAGGCCTCCAATCAAAAGATGCAGATTGGCAGAATGGATAAAAAAAAGTATGATCCATCTACATGCTGTCAACAAAAGGCTCAGGTTAGTCCCAATGAAATAAATATCTTGAAAATGAAAGTATGGATAAAGATATCCCATGCAAACAATAGCCAATAAAGAGCAACTATAGGATACTAATATCAGACAGAATACATTTTAAATGCAAAACTAGTATAATAGACAAAGAAGGACATAATACATGAATAAAAGTAGCAATCAACCAAAAAGAAATAAATAATTTAAATATTTATGCACCTAACCATGGTCCCAACAAAATACAGACACAAACACTGGAAAAACTTAAGAAAGAAATAGACATCTTTACTATAATTTTTGAATACACAATTATCATTGATAGACCAAGTAGACAGAGGCTCAGTAAGGAGACAGAAAATGTGAATAATATGATCAATGAAGTAGATCTAACAGACCTATAAAGAACATTGCACTCCAAAACAGCAGGATACACTTTCTTCTCAAGGGCATAAGGAATGTTCTCCAGGATAGACCACGTGTTGTGTCCCAAAACAAGTATCAATAAATTTTAAAATATTGAAATTATACAAAACAATTTCTCCAATGATAATGGAATAAAGCTGGAAGTCAATAACAAGCAAAAAACTGTAGACTTCACAAATATATGGAAGTTAAACAACACTATTAAACTATCAGTGGGTCAAAGAGTAAATTGCAAGGGAAATCAGCAAATATTTTTAGATGAATGAAAATGAGATGACAACATATCAAAATTATGAAATGCAGTGAAGGCAGTGTAGAGAAAGAAATTTTTAGCCCTAAACACCTACATTCAATAAGAAAACTACAATCAAATACCTAACTGTACACTTGGAGGAACTAGAAAAAGAACAGCAAACTAATCCAAAGGCAGTAGAATTAAATAACAAAGATTAGAGCAGAAATAAATGAAATTGAGAATTCAAAACTCACTAGAAAGATTTAACAGACCAAAAGCTTCTTTGAGAAGATCAATTAAATTGACAAATCCTTAGCTAGACAAATAAAAAAAGAGAAGATGCAAATAAAATCAGAAATAAAAGGGAGGACATTACTGCTGAGTCCACAGAAATAATTATGATCATTAAAGGATACTATTAAACAACTGAATGCCAACAGATTAGATAACTTAGATGAAATGGACAAATTGCTAGAAACACAAACTCAGCCAACACTGTTTCTACAAGAAATAGAAGACCTCAACAGACCAATTACAAGTAAACTGATTGAATCAATCTTCAGAAACGTCCCAACAAAGCAAAGACCAGGACCAGATCACTTCATATGTGAATTCTACCAAACATTCCAAGAAGAATCAATACCAATCCAGCTCAAACTCTTACAAAATAATTGAAGAGGAGGGAACACTACCTAACTCATTCCATGAAATCATAGCCCTAATACCAAAGCCAGATAAAGATACCACACAAACACACACACACACTCACGCATGCACGCATGCACACCAGACCAATTTCTCTAATGAATACAGATGCAAAAATTCTCATCAAAATACTTGTGGGCCATGGTGGCTCAGCAGGCAGAGTTCTTGCCTGCCGTGCCAGAGACCCAGGTTCGATTCCTGGTGCCTGCCTATGCAAAAAAAAAAGGGGGGGGGTGGGAATCCAACAGCACATGAAAATAATTACACACCAAACAAGTGGGAGGGTGCACAAGTGGTTCAGTGGTAGAATGCTCACCTTCCATGCAGGAGACCCAGGTTGGATTCCCAGACCATGCACCCCTCCAAAAAAAAAAAAAAATCAAGATAAAAGCAATGTGGGTTTATCTTAGATATGGAAGGGTGGCTCAACACAAGAAAATTAATTTAGGCAATACACCACATTAATATATCAAAGGGGAAAACATAATTATCTTGGATGATGCAGAAAAGGCACTTGACAAAATCCAGCATCCTTTCTTGATAAGAAAGATAGGAATTGAAGGAAACTATGTCAAAATGAAAAAAGGCATATATGAAAAACCCACAGCTAACTTTGTACTCAATGTTGAAATACTGATAGCTTTCCCTCTAAGAGCTGTAACAAGACAAGGATGCCCACTGTCACCAATGTTATTTAATATTGTGCTAGAAATCCTGACTAGAGCAGTTAGGTAAGAAAAATAAATAAAAGTGTGCTGGTTTGAAAGGATGTATGTCCCCTAGAAAAGCCATGTTTTAATCTAAATCCCATTTCATAAAGGCGAATAATCCCTATTCAATATGTATGTCTGAAACTGTAATCAGATCATCTCCCTGGAGATATGATTTAGTCAAGAGTGGTTGGTAAGCTGGATTAGGTGACAACATTTCTCCACCTATTTGGGTAGGTCTTGATAAGTTTCTGGAGTCCTATAAAAGAGGAAACATTTTGGAGAATGGAAGGAAATTCAGAGAAAGCAGAGCAGAATGACATAGCCACAAGAAGTAGAGTCCATCAGCTAATGACCTTTGGAGATGAAGAAGGAAAATGTCTCCCGGGGGTGCTTCATGAAACAGGAAGCCAGGAGAAGAAGCTAGTAGATGATGCCATGTTTGCCACGTGCCCTTCCAGATGAGAGAGGAACTCTGACCATATTCACCATGTGCCTTTCCAGATGAGAGAGAAACTCTGAACTTCATTGACCTTCTTGAATCAAGGTATCTTTCCCTGGATGCCATATTGATTTATATATTCAATGGAAATTCCAGCAGCTTACTTTTCAGAATGAAAACCCAACTATCAAATTTATTTGGAAGTCTAGGGGGCTCAGAATAACCAGAAAAATGAAGAGTCAAGTTGGACAACTCATATTTCCTGACTTACAGAATTTTGCAGTGCTACAGTGGTCAACACAGCATGGTGCTGGCATAAAGATAGATAGATATATTGACCAAAGTACTCAAATTAAGAGCTCAGAAATAGACCTTCACATCTATGGCCAACTGATTTTTGACAAGACTGAAAAACTAGGACCGAATATTCTCTTTAACAAATGATGCTTGGAAAATTGGCTATCCATATGCAAAAGAATGAAAGAGGACCCCTATCTCACATTATATACAAAAATTAACTGAAAATGGATCAAATACTTAAATATAAGAATCAGGATCATAAAAACTCCTAGAAGGAAATCTAGGGAAACAGTAATCTTGTGGTATACTGGCCATGGTTTCTTAACTTTTACACCCAAAACACTAGTAACGAAAGAAAACATTATACTATAACAAAAACTATAATGAAAGAAAACTATAAATGGAACATCCTCAACATTAAAAACTTTGGCACTGCAAAAGACTTTTTCAAGAAAGTGAAAAGGCTATCTCCTCAATGGGAGAGTATGTTTGAAAACTACATATCCAATAAGGGCTTAAAATCCAGAATATATAAAGAAATCCTACAATTTAGCAATAAAAATACAAACAACCCAATTTAACAATGAACAAAATATTAAATAGACCTTTATCCAAAGAGGAAATACAAATAGCTACAAAGTACAAGATAAGATGTTCAATTAGCTATTAGGAAAATGCAAATCTAAACCACAATAATATAACATTTCATACCTACTAGAATGGCCACTATTATAAAAACAGAAAATTATAGTGTTGAAGAAGATGTGGAAAAAACAGGAAAACTTTCATTGCTGGTGGGAATGTGAAATGGTGCAGACACTGTGGAAGACGGTTTGAAGCGTCCTTAGGAAGCTAAGCAGATAATTGTCATATGATCCGATAATCTTCCTAGTAGATATATATACCCGGAGAAACTGAAAGCAGGGACTCAGCAGACATTTGCACACAGATGTTCACAGCAGACTTATTCATAATTGAAAAGACAGAAGCAACCCTAGTGTGTCCGTAAACTGATAAATGTATAAACAAAATGTGCTATATACATACAATGGAATATTATTTAGCTATAAGAAAGAATGAAATCCTGATGCATGCAGCAACATAGGTGAACATTTAGGACATTATATTGAATGAAATAAGCCATACACAAAAGGACAAATATTGTATAGTCACCCTGATAGGAACTAATTATAATAAGCAAATTCACATAGTTAGTACAATCTATCATATAGGTTTCCGGTGGACAGAATGAGAGTACAGAATGGGGAGCTGATGCTTAATTTGTGCAGAATTTCTGTTGAAATTTTTTGCAAATGCTTGGAAATGGATATTATTAGGAGTGTAATTAATAGTGTATTTTTATTGTGTTTGTGAATATGGTTGAAAGGGGAAATTTTGGGTCATGAATGTTATTAGAGGGAAAGTTAGAAGATAAAACATGAGATTTTTTTGGGGGGAGGGCAGGCATTAGGAACCAAACCTGGGTCTCCGGGATGGCAGGTGAGAGCCACCGTGGCCCACCGAACATGAGATTTTTAACATAGTGAATCCTGTGGTATACAATGTTTGTGGTAAACAGTACAGATATAAAAATGTTCTTTCATGAATTACAGCAAATGATGACACTATTACAAGGTCTTAATAATGGGGTGACATATGGGAAAATACATTTAATGTAAACTCTGGACTATGGTTAACAATAATTTTTTTGGGGGGGTGCATGGTGCAGGAAACAAACCCAGGTCTCCTGCATGAAGGTGAGCATTCTACCACTGAAACACCTGTGCACCCTTAATATTCTTTCATCAATTAAAGCAAATGTACCACACTAATTCAAAGTGTCAACAATAGGGGCTATACAGGAACATTGTATTTTTTTACATGAGTTTTCTGTAAACCTGCAAGTTCTCTAATTTAAAAATATAGAACAATACTTTAAAAGAGAAACAATGTTATCTGAAAGAAACCACACATACAGTCCTACATATTGTATTATTCCATTGATATAATATGTAAATATATGTAAATTTACAGAGATAGTTTTAGTTAGTGGTTATGTAGGGCTAGGGAAGGATACAGGAATTGAGAAGTATCTGCTAAGGGCACGGAGTTTTTCTTTTCAGAGTAGTGAAAATGTTCTAAAATTGATTGTGGTGATTAATAATAATTATTACAATAAAAGCCACTGATTACACACATTATGGTATGTAAATATATCACAATAAAGCCGCTTAAAAAAAAGAAAGAACGGGAGTCAAACTCTTTCCCCCCACCTTCCAGATTTCCTCTAGTGTCTTCTATTGGATAAATTCAATAAAAATCCAGCAGGCAATGATTTGGGGAAATGGTTAGCCCAGTTCCAGCTTTAGCATCACACAGAGTAAAAGATGGTCTTTGAGGTGAAAGACAATATTTATAATAAATTTAATTTCTTAAATTATATTCCAATGATTTATAACTATAGATGCAAATGACACCTTTGGTTACCTTAATAAATGATAATGGAAACAACATGAATGCCCATCCTTAATGATAAATTATGCTATAAATAAATAAAAAGTAAGTACAAAAATATCTTATGACATTAATAAGAAAATATGATGCACAAATTTCAAGTGTTATTTATGAACAGTATTTAATTACTATAGTATTTAACATGAACGATTGTTTTAATAAGTGAAAATAATATACTATGCTCAAAATTATAAATGAACATATGTGAGCAGGCACAATTGCAAAAAAAAATCTCTAAAGGAATACACCAAAATATAACAGTGTTTTTTTCTGAATGGAGGAAGACAGTTGCATATAATTTCCTTATTTTTATTTCCCCTATGCTGCATAATTCCTAAGCGTAATTGTTATGTTTATAATCAGAAAATTAATTTGAAAGATGAATATCTTCACATTTCTCCATTTGTGACTTAGACTATATCTAAATTTTAAATTTAAAATCACAAGGTAAACCATGACTTTCTATGATTTTATTTTGATTTATCTCAAAACTTCTATTACGTGGTTAATAAGTTTAACTGATTAGCACAAAATATATATCAAGGTCCTGATGGATGCATGACTTTTTGCATGAAATAAGTAGGTGGTAAATCACTATCATGTTTCCATTTAAGAGTACTTAGTGAATAATTTTACACACGCATTTGTATCAATAAACCATGATTCTGATTTAGCATGAAAAATAGTCTAATCCCAAATTTAAGCATTCATTTGTGTCCGTTTCTCAATTCTCTTCTACCTGTTTTTTTTTTCCTTTTTTTTTTTTTTTTTTTTTTTTTTTTTTTTTTTTTTTTTTTAGTTGTATTTTACTAGGCCAAGAAAACTGTGTCAAAATCTGAGTTCATACAAGGGTCTATGATTCTGAGTCTGTGTGAACAAGCAATGTTTGGTAAAGGCCGTCATGAAAACATTAAAAGATCAATGTGCTTTGGGCATGCAAAAAAATTGAGTTGCAAAAATCTCTCCCTCTCAAGTACACATGCACACACGCCCACACACGCCCACACACACCACACAATGATTGGAGAGAAACTGTTTGTTTAGTGATACTATCATAAGAAGGTAAAAACTGAATCTCAGGCCAGACCGTGTCTTTGGTACATCCATTTCTTAAACAGAGTAAACAGAAAAGGGCCATGCATCAATTATTATCATTGTTGTTGCAGTTGCTCTTTAATAATAGTTAAAGAATTCACAGGAGGCGTTGTGGATCACAGACAGATTTCTTACTAAATGCTTCACAGTAAATAAGTGTGTAACTTCCCTTCTAGTTTTTAACCCTAGGGAGACACAGTGAGAGTCATGCCAATTATCTTACACAAGTAAGATACTCCATAGATGAAGGGTAAAGAAAAATGATTTTTCTCTCCTTAGAAATGGAATAAAATACCAATAAAATCTCTTCAAGAGTCAAGCAGTCACTTGTATTTTTGCTTTTCAGGTCTAGGTGAATCTCCACGGTCTGGACTTAAATTTTTTGAGATGTGAATACCTAGGGAGATAACGGTACAGGTTTCCTGACAGCTAGCAGGGCTTACCCTAGGGATCTAATCCAGAGCCCCAGCCATTAGGCCTGTTATTAAGGGAGATAAGAGAGGTTTTATTATCTTTTAGGATCAGAGCAATTAACTAGACACAAGACTATAGATCTATTTCTGATGATATGTGGAGACTCTCAAGAGGCTAGGCTTTTATAAGGATAATTAAACATCCAGGGCAGTTTAACCTCCCCACAAGTAGGATGCCTATATCTCATTTATTGTACAACAATTTTATTTCCTAAATTCCCCTGTTTTTGTTTTTTACACAAATTGGATCATTTGTCCCTTTGAAATTCACACAATCTGAGTTTGTCTCTTGGCTTCATTGCAGTATTTTTTAACTGTTCCTATATCTCTCATACTTACTGTTAACAAAGTTGACATCCTTTCTTGATAAAAATGGTAGGAATTGAAGGAAACTATGTCAAAATGAAAAAAGGCATATATGAAAAACCCGCAGCTAACTTTGTACTCAATGTTGAAATATTGAAAGCTTTCCTACTAAGAGCTCTAACAAGACAAGGATGCCCACTGTTACCAATGTTATTCAATATTATGCTAGAAATGCTGGCTAGAGCAGTTAGGTAAGAAAAATAAGTAAAAGTGTGCTGGTTTGAAAAGATATATATCCCCTAGAAAAGTCATGCTTTAATCTAAATCCCATTTTATAAAGGCAGAATAATCCCTATTCAATATTGTATGTTTGAAACTGTAAACAGATCATGGGTTTGCAACCATTAATGAGCATTGTCTAAGTTAATTATTTCATTAGAAGTCACAGATGGTTCCTTTTCTACCTCTGTTGCTCCTTCCACACAGCTATCATCTATAATTTGTCATCAAAGAAAAGCTTTTTCCAGGGCTATTTGATTGCTCAGAAATCCAGGGCAATGTTTTTTGTTCTTGGTTATCTATTTTCCCTGGTTATCCTGTGAACATCCACAGTGACAAGAAGAGCTAATGCTGAGGATGGGGCAATACTGACCACACTATTTCAAAGGCAGGGGAGAAACAAGATCTGGATTCAAATTGTCCTGTTTTCTCCTTCTATAGCCAATGACCACTCTTTTATTCCATCCTGCTGCACTTACCCCTCAAACACCAAAGGAATACAGCTCTTCATGCATTCAAGTGTTTTCATAATTTTCTCTGCTATTTCTTTTGTGTCCTGGTATTTTCTTAGAATGACTTCCAGGATTCATTTCTGTGAAGGGAGCCAGAAGCCCATGCTAACTGAGCCTCTTGGAAATGAGAAATTCCAGATAATATACGTAGATTATAGGGTGGAAAATATTTGGAAAAGTAAAAATTGCAAGATGATAGAACATTCACTAGCAATGCTGAGAGCAAACTGACTTAGCAATAAAGATTTATTTTATTTCTAACACTTGATTATGGGACAACTCTGCATGAAGATGTAAATTTCTCTTGGGTATTTGAAAATAAGGTGTTGTAGAAGAGATAAGAGCTTTGTGAATCAGTTGATCAGAATGAAGTTTGATGACATAAGGTAGAAAAACATAAAAGAAGGGGAGAAGAAGATTTAAGGACACAATCTCTAGGTGCACTTACATTAGGAGAAAAGAGAAGCCAAAACAGCATGTTCATGGGATTTAAAAATGAGATGGCACTTTAAAAATCACTGCCATTTTGTTGTAGTCTTAGCTCAGGTGAAGAACCATTGACATCCTAAAGTACATTTAAGTTAGATAATATCCCTGATTACATCAGTGGGTTTGGAAATTAATTAAGATGGAAACAACTAAAAACAAAACAAACTGCTAAGATCAAATTGAAAAATACTATTGAAAAGCTAATCACGTAGGCTTAGCTCTCTAAAAAT
This sequence comes from Myrmecophaga tridactyla, assembly GCA_004026745.1. Lineage (NCBI taxonomy): Eukaryota > Metazoa > Chordata > Mammalia > Pilosa > Myrmecophagidae > Myrmecophaga > Myrmecophaga tridactyla. Next base: position 19,232 of record PVIY010017612.1, on the reverse strand, counting down.
GTAACATATATTCAGTACACAATAAAGCTCTCAAGGAAAGGCTGTTCAATGATAATATGGAGTGATTTGTCAGGGCCTTAAAAACATACTCAATTTGAAAGTAAGTTTATAACTACATTCGCTATGAGCTACTCTTCTGATTTTACTAATTAGCAAGTGTTTTGACAAGAATTATGCGATCAAGTGTTTTGGGAGCCCCTTTGCTTCATGCTTCAGAAATTCTGTTTAGCATAATGAATTTAAATAGTACCCTTAACTTGTATATTTTTTATTCTCTTTCAAATACAACTCATAAATTAAAAGCTGTGGGTACATTGTGAAATCTAATTAGTTTTCAAGCTTCCTGTCAGTTTTGTTTCTTTTCCCATATTGAGGAAAACATGCCACATATAGGTAATGTGCCTCTCTTCAAGTTTTGTAAAGAACATTGCAAACCCCCCTTGCATTTCAGCCGGATATTTTTAAAAGTACATTGACTCTTTCAAGTCATTAGGGGAACATTTAGTGCAGTAGAGCAGTAATTTACTGAATTTCAGGCACTGGTGGCTTAATGCAGTTGGTACAAGGTAATTTACACTCAGGGAGTAGTTTTACACCTGGAAGGATCCAAACCATTGCCTACTTAATTGACATGAATTTTTAAAGAGCGATAGAGCACCCCAATATTTACATGAAAAGAAAATTGGGATTAAATTAGTTCTTCAAGGTCAGAAAACAAATTAAGTTCTCAAGTAAGTCTTAGAATTTGGTTTTCATTCCTAATGTTCTACTTAGAAAAAATTCTCATAATATCATTATTGTTATGTGAACCCATGCGAGCACAATGTGGAGTGTGTTTGTGTATTTCAAAGAAATCCAGGATAATGCAGAAAACAACCTTCACCTTATACAATGCATGTGCCACTTCAATAAGTAGCAAAATATAAGGTCAACACGTTATGAAAATGTCACAAATTACCCTTGAACAATGCCATTTGGGTGGTGCCAGTAAGGAGATCTATATAAGTTCTCTGAGGAATCCAACATTGTCAGTTAGTTTTCAATATTAGAAAATATTCTTCTTCCTTTTTTGAGTTCCAGATGAAAAAAAGATATAATTTTTTTCAAGAACTCTGAAAAAATGTTGATCATAAACACTATAATCCTGCTTAATGTGGTTTATTCCAAAATTGAAGGTCAAAGGGAATGACAATCAACTGAGGGTAAAGAAGATTCAAATGTCCCATCTCATATCCATGAAAAAGTAACCACACCTATAAATTGATATCTCTTGCCTTCAATTTCCCCATGTAATTAAATTCATGTGTAATTAACCGCACTATGATACTGTATGCCAATAAATGGCATGATAAAACACAGAGTATACTATAACTATTGAACATAAGACAAGAAAAAAATAACTGCAAATGTAAAAATGTATGAAATTTGCTTACACCTCAGATAATGTAGAAAAGAATAGCCTAGTCTTTCAATCGTGGTTAAAATGGAATGCTTTGAACTAAATTTCAATGTGTGTCAAGCTCCTCCGAGGAACCATGAGACCAAAAAAATGCTTCACTTTTACAAGCATATAACCAAATTTGCCATGGAAGAAAAGACTGGAAAGGTCAATTAAAATTTTTTTATTTTACAAATTCTTAAAGATTGAGTGTAAACTACCGTGACAGTATAGAATACGTGGAAATAACAATCATATAACGTTCATACTCGCTGTGAAATTCTTTCCCGTAGGCCTTGACTATGGACTCAGAAACAAGGTCAAACAAAAAGCAAGAGACCTGAGAAAGGCCCTGAAACAAAACCCTGCGACAAAACCTTGCCTTCTGGGCAGTGCGACGGTGACTCAGTGCCAGAGTTCTAGCATGCCACGCAGGAGAGCCGGGTTCAGTTCCCGGTACCAACCCAAACAAAAAAAAGACCTTGCCTGCTTTCCAGGATCTTCTCTCATACATATATATGTAAGCTAAAAGTGAATGGATGGAAAAATACGTAATTTGAAAATACTAACCACAGAAAATGGATTGCCTGTGTAAATATCAGACGAAGTAGGCTTTAAAACAAGGGATATTACCAGGTGTGCTGGCTTGGAAAGATTGTGTGCCCTAGAAAAGCCATGTTTTCATTCTGATCCAGTCTTGTGAGAGCAACCGTTTCTTTTAATCCCTATTCAGTACTATAAGCCAAAAACTTGGTTAAATTATCCCCATGGAGAAGTGACTCATCCAGTTGTGGGTATTAAATTCTTTGTAGTTATAATGATTTTTTTCTCTAGGAGAGCATACAATCAAGCTTTAATTTATCACTGTTACCAAATTGCTGACGTATCGAATGCTTCTAAAGTGCATCTGAAATTTGAGAATAAATCATTTTGCATTTTGGTGAGTTCATAGAACAACAAAGACTCTTGAACATAGGACTTTTCAATAAATAGCTATTAAAAATAAAGGAAAAATAAATTCTTTAAAGATGAGTGTTTCAAGTCTTACTTTTAGAAAGATAAGGATGTCAGAGGAGAAACAGAGCCTCAAATATTTTCTCAGAATTTTCTGTGTTATAGTCAAAACAATTTTTTAAAAAAATGAATATTAGGAGCATTACAATTTTCTTTTGCAAACCAATATTTGACATAATAACAAAATTTGCTTGTTTAGTATAGTTTGCAACATATATTTAGGTATATTAACTCATGTTGCACAAGCATTCTATATATATTATTATATACTGTCATTGCTGGTTTATATTTAAGGAAATTAAAGTTTAACATATATGTAATTCCTAAGGACAAATGGCAAAACCTGGTCTGAGTTTGAATCTACTTTTTATTAAACAATTTTGCTATTTCAGTTAGATAAAGGTCAAGTTTTTTTGTGTCTACAATTTGAAAAAAGGATGATTCCTAAAATTTAGGCACATTAAAATGTTAAAATTTCTAATATTTTAACAAGAACACATCTCTATTACAACAAAAATACATACGACAGGGCAGGCCACGGTGGCTCAGCAGGTAAGAACGCTTGCCTGCTGTGCTCAAGTACCCGGGTTCAATTCCTGGAGCCTGCCCATGTAAAAAAAAAAAAAATACATACGACACAAATTCTAATTATCTTATGCCCATTAATTTGTTTGAGTTGTACTTAAACTGAATCATGAAACGTTTTTCTGAAAAATTAGCATTGATGAGCATCTTACAAAAGAACATCAAAAATGGATCAAAAGTGTTTTCCAATGAACATGTATTGTTATAAGTACTACATTCACTGTTTGATTGATGGACCTTTCTAAATGACATTATACCAACATTTTGGGAGAAATCTCCTTTCACACATTGTTCCATTTATGACAGACCTGCAGTTACTATACAAATTAAATGGTTTGCTGGTTTTGAAAGGATGTATGTTCCCTAGATAAACCATGTTTTAATCTAAATCCCATTCCATAAAGGTAGAATCCCTATTCAATACCGTATGTTTGAAACTGTAATCAGATCATCTCCCTGAATATGTGATTTAATCAAGAGTGGTTGATAAATTGGATTAGGTGGTGGCATGTCTCCACCCATTTGGGTGGGTCCTGATAAGTTTCTAGAGCCCTATAAAAGAGGAAACATTTTGGAGAATGAAGGAGATTCAGAGAGAGCAGAGAAGAACAACATAGCCATGAGAAGCAAGGAGCCTACAAGCCAGTAATCTTTGGAGATGAAGAAGGAAAATGCCTCCTGAGGAGCTTCATGAAACAGGAAGCCAGGAGAGAAAGCTAACAGATGGTGCTGTGCTCACCATGTGCCCTTCCAGATGAGAGAGAAACCATGACTGTTTTCACCATGTGCCTTCTTAGATGAGAGAGAAACCCTGAACTTCACCAAACTTCTTGAACCAAGGTATCTTTCCCTGGATACCTTTGATTGGACATTTCTATAGACTTGCTTTAACTGGAACATTTTCTCAGCCTTAGAACTGTAAACTAGCAACCTATTAAATTCCCCTTTTTAAAAGACATTCCATTTCTGGTATATTGCATTCCTATGGCTAGCAAACTAGAACAGATTGCAACAATTTTTGCCTCTCTTCCATTGAATTAACCTTCATATAGACTGTTTCTACTTTAAAATACAATATTCTCAGAATTTCTAATTAGACATTTCAGTCTGTAACCACCACTTTGAAAGACCTGATGGTCCCCACCACCCCATACTTAGTGACTTCATGATGTACCTAAAATGATCTCTGATCCAGTTTTTCCTTTGTTCTTCTATTCTTCTAAACTCAAAAATAACTCTTTTAGTTCATTATAAAACTACTTAGAATGTAGTTCTCCACATTCTCCCTTTTATTTCTTGTCTCTTTTCCAACTACCAACTCATTACATTTTAGCTTCTGATTGACTAAATTGCTGAAATTAACTTTCTCAGAGTACTCATTTATTTCTTAATTTTCCCTACATTCCATATCTCAAGGCAATGTGAAAAAAAAAACAGAAAAGTGGGATGCCACTCATGAATATGGATCTAGATATTGGAACTATGATAAAAGATGGACATATTATGAAAAATAGCATTTACCTTAAAATGGTGCTTCTAAATGAGAAACTATACTTGCAAAGTTATAAATCCTCAAACATTGTATTTTGAATCATTAACTGTATGTATAAATTTGTAAATCACTATGGACTGGGTCTTAAGTGATTTCTCTTAGTTATACAGACAGAACAAAAAGTTTTGGAAGTCAAGATTAAATATTCATTGTTTGGAAGGAATCACAACATCATAATACAAGGAAGGAGAATGATCAAAAGAGTGAAATTTAATAAAGAGGCTAATGTATGGATTTAAACTAATCTAGAAGATACTTAGAGATGGTTAGATATAGCCAAATGTTTACCTCAACTGTGTTAACAGAGGCCCTAAGAAATAAACAAGTAGTTATTAAAAATGTGTAAACATATTGATTACATGCCAAATAGGTTAAAAATGAAGTCATATAAGATAATGCAGATATATTATATGAATTTCTAGGTATGCCAGCCAGCTGGAAGATTCCTAGATGTGGCTGTGTGTCATTGGGGTGAAGAAGACAATCAATCCATTAGAGAAGTAGGAAAAATTAGGATTTCTAATTTTTCTTTCTAGAAATTAAAAAGGAAAATATACCCAGATCAATTATCAATTTGCAATTTAAGATCTTTAATAGATATATATATCTATACCTAGTATCTACCTATCTAGCTACCTATCTACCTACCTATATCTGTCAATCTAGAAATAACCATAGTTTTCCAACATATAGTGGTTTTTAGAGTCATCCTTATTTATTTGGATGATATTCTCTGATGAATTGAAATTTATTTGTGATGGGCCACATAGATACATAAATGAGATCAAGTTGTTTTTTGCACATACTCAGCAAGGTTATTTCAATGAAATTATACTAAAAATAAAAGCATACTAAGTGTGCTTGTTTGAAGCTGTTATGGATCCCAGAAAAGGCCATTGTCTTTTAACCTATTCCTGTGGGTGTAGACCTATTGTTGGTGGGAACTTTCCATTAGGAAATTATTATTTCATTTAGGAAATAGAATTATTTCAATTTGAGATGTGACCCACCCCGTTCAGGATGAGTCTCAATCAGTTTACTGGAGTCCTTTATGAGACGAGAAAGGAGAGAAAAAGCTGAGATTGCTTAGAGAGAAATAGCCCCTGGAGGAGCTGAGAGATAGAGCCACTGAAGCTGGAAGCTGAGAGCATCCAAACCTGGGAGAAAAGAATCAGCAGACCCCAGCCGTGTGCCCTCCCATGTGACAGAGGTGTCTCCGATGCCAGCAGCCTTTCTTCAGAAAAGGTATCTTGTTGATGCTGTAATTTGGACATTTCCATGGCCTTAGAATTGTAGCTTGTAAGCTAATAAATCCCCGTTGTTAAAAGCCAGTCCGTTTCTTGTAGATTGCATTTCCATACCTTCAGCTGAAACACCAAGCAACAAGCAAATGAAGTGATTGGCCTTTACTACATGCAATATATTCTTTGACAGCCCATGCAAGATGAAAATAGGGATGATATATTTCACAATGAGACAATCAAAAATTTAACATGAGAAGAAAGATTATTACATTTCTCATTCTTATTAATAGTGACAAATCTTTTTATTAATGTATATTGTGTTGAGGTATTATTTAAATATAGTATGAAAATATTTTTCATTTTATTTTTATACATGATAATTCAGGCTTATGATTTACATATTTTCATAAATGTTTGCAATGCTCAAAACATTTTAATGATAATTGGGAGATATAACTTTTTGGACATAATTTCCCTAACTGAATATACTTCTTATTTGACAAATATACAAGATTTGTTGAAAAGTACAAAGACAAAGGATGAGAAGATCAATAATGATTTGAACATGTTCTTTATTGTTGAAACAGATGGGAGCTAATAAGTACCATAGTTACACATAACACAGACATAATTATCAAAACATATATAAATAAATAATGGGCACTTTATGGTATATTCTGGAATTTTGTATATCAGAATTTAATGCCTATTGGCTGAAATTTATAGCCAATCCTTTGTAATGCACAATGAGCTGAAATACTGAGAATCTACTAGTCTTATTTCCATCTCTAATAAGAGTTTCAAGGTGACTCTTCTGGATTACAAAACAATGAATGCCAGATGTTAAGCAAACTGATGTAAGCTATAATTGAGAATATAGTTTATGAAGTCAAATGAAATTATACCTAAAAGACAAGAATAATATTTTTATGAGAGAAAATTATTTAGTTTTTTAAGAAAGTTCTTAGATTTGTTAGCAGAATTAAAGTATGGTATGACAATTATTATCAAATACTTGTTGTCCTTCCTTCTTGTTCTTTTTGGGGCCACAATGTGCCCAGCTAAATAATGATTTACCTGGGCTCCTTATTGCAATGGATGACTATTATGTCCTAACGAATGAGATTTAAATATTATATTTCTGAGTACTTCTGGAAAGCATTTATCAGATAACTTAGAAATGGGACAGTGCTGATCATTCTAAATCAAAGGTAGGGGAGAAACAAAAGGCATATTTTACTGATAATTATGTGTTGTGGAATATTGTAGAGATATCTAATACTGTTCTGATGCTCTTTTCTCATCTTTCCTGTAGTTTTAGAATCTATAGATTCCATAGCATTCAGTGCAATACAAGACAATAAAAATTAAGGATAAATCCCAGCATGCTAAGATTAGTGGATTGGAAAGATAAAAAGAAACTGGTTTAAGAAAGGAAATTTGACAGTGACCAGTTCCTGCAACCACATACCTATATTTTGTAGAGTTAGATAAAATAAATCCCTATTTCACCAAGTTGGTTTCTCTTTCTTGTGACTGATTATATTCTTGTATGTAACTAAAAGCTTGGTTTATGGCATATAATATATGGGAATCATTTATATATTCAAAGCTATTCAAATTGGCTCCAGCTTTCCAATTGTTAAATATTCCTATACAGCATAGGTACAAGTCACATTTAACTACATCATTCTTGTCATTTACCATCTTATTTCACATTTAAATGCTAGGATGAATGTCATGTTCAATATAAATCTTTCCTTGATATTTTCCCCAAAGACAGAACACATATTTTTGTTTGTTTCAGTGGTTCACCATATTGTTTACTTTAGTGCTTATCATATTACAGTCTGTTTACAGTGTTCTTCTGAATTTCTAAAAGACAATATATAGTATTTACTTTGTGAAATTCAGCATATAACTTAGTAGCAGGCTCATGGTAGTTATTTGTAAGGAAATATTAAATAAATAAAAGAATGGCACTTCCACAATTTGTTTGCCAGGAATAGCATTGGGTTAAATTTCTATTAGTCATGATTATGTTTAATTGAAAAAATAAGGCTTAGAAAAGCATCTAGAAAAGGTATGAGATTAAAAGGACAAAGTACAATTGAAGGTCAACTGCTCAAAGCCTCTTCTATGCTCCATGAATTTTTTTTAACAAACTGCTACACAACAATATTATGCCAGGCACTTCCTTCAGAGCTGTATAAATATTAATTCAGTTTATTCTCATAAAAACCTTGAGATATATGTACTAATATCACACTTAATTTTCAGGAGACAGGATGTAGAAATTGGAGGGGAGGGATATCATTGTAGATGTACCTGCTCTATCAACATGCATCCACTTCTCAGAAATGCAAATTAATACATAATTTCTAGCAGCTCTTTAATTGATTGTTTGACTAAAACAAGGCTCTAGACTGGCCTTCCCTAATTAAAATGAAATATCAGTTGTTACTTAATATAATATAGATAAATTAATAAAATTATTCCAGAAATAGGAATGTTTGGAGGAGATTTATCATGTGAGCCTCTCAAACACCTCTAAATATATCCATAAATATGATCTGGACCATGGTATTGAGAAAATTCATGATGTAAGCACTAGCATCATTCAAAAGCATTGAAATTTTTATCCAGGATTAAGGAAGAAAGCACTACCTGGTAGGCTTTGAATCGTGTTCCTCATAAAGACATGATCAAGGCTAAATAAACCCCATACCTGTGGATGTAAACGTATTTGTAAATAGGATCTTTGAAGGTCTTATTAGTTAACTCAAGGTCAGACTAAATCAGGATGAGTCTCCATCCACTACGTGTGAAGTCTTTATAAACAGGGACAATTTGGAAACAGTGAGTGGGAGACAGATACGGAGAGAAACAGCTACAAAACTCAGCCGAGATTAAGTTATGGATTGACAGGAAGCCACCACCAGAACATGCCAGACTTCAAAGAAAGCAAGATCCTACGACATCTTTATTTCTTATTTCTAGCCTCCAAAACTGTGAAACAATTGAATTCCAGCTGTTTATGCCAATCCATCTATGATATTTGCTAGAGTATCCCTGGAAAACTCACACTACCATTGATATGTACTCCTTTATTTTATTTGATGTGAGGTGCTATCAGATCAGGGGAAGCCAAATAATAGTGTTAAATTTCCAGAGGTAAATTAGGTATTATTACAATAATATGGATCAGGTTAAAACAGCAGGAATTTGGGACTGTGGTTAACTGATATTGGAGTGCCTATAGGATAATAAATGGTCAGCTCATTAAGTGACCAGTTGATTTATATAGCAGAAACTAGAAGCTATTTTGAAATAGAGAGATACTTTGGCTGCCCTGAAACTTAATTGTCCCTCTTCCAACTCCTGAACATGTATTAGTTCAGAGACGCAGCTTCTCTTAAATGAAAGGAAGGCAATGCAATCTAGAGAAAGGATTCTCCAATCACACCACAGACATGTGCAGAGTGTAAATCTCAATCTTATCCTTTCCCCAGAGGACTAAAGCCTCTTTATCAGGCTAGCAGATATGTAGGGAGAGAAAAATGTTCAGAAAGTTTTAGAATATTTTTGATACTTCTAAATTAATGCTATTTCCTCAGAATACAGAATCCTACTGAGGTCTACATGTTAGGTTTTGGGCTTACAGGAATCATATAATAAACGTGATTTATTCTAAGACTGATTTACAGTGAACCCACTTTATACAAAACCAGGAAATGTATGCATGATTAGACTAAATATTCTCAGGAACTGGTGGAATACTTCAATTTTATCCTCAAAACATTGAATGAGGTAAATTGTGGAAGAAAAGGGAAAATGTGTGGGACAATTGCCAGGGAATCCCAACACTGTACTAAAGTTTGAAACCAAAATAATCCTGCTTCCCTGAGTACATGACAAAGTTTGGTACCACCATTAACAATGTGAAAGATTCTTATCAAAACTCCTTTTAAATTGCCTATTTAGCCTTTGCAGGTGACAGTTGGGGTCTTAGAAAACTTTCATGTATGAAAGTCTATTTAACCCAGTGATGACAGAAATGAACAGCTGTAGTTCTAGGCGCTGTCTCTTCACTGTAGAAAAATCTCTTCAATTTAAGGCTCTGCTATGCACCTATTGAAACTATTTTCTATGTTCATTAATCCTCTGATTATGCATGAAGAGGTTGCCTCCACTGGGAGGTTATTTGTTGCTTCTCTTAAGATACTAATAGTGCCAGGAGCTATGAATCATTTTTCAGATGATCTCTTGGCGTTTGTCTTCCCTGAACTAGGTAGATAATGCAGGTAACCCAGGAGTCATAAGTTTTCAGGGAAGAATATAAATGCATTTTTTTCCATAGTGTGACCAGTCTGAGACAGACAATTTTTAATTTGTGTCCTCTTGCTGACGGGTGGATGGATTCACCTGTTTATCAATTGCCCTGAAGAGTCTTCTTTCATGCACTAGTAATCAGTTACAACTCTCATCCATGATATTAGCATCATGATACCCACCTCACATGGATACCAGAAGCCAAAGACTTCAGTTCCTGTGACTAAAATGCTGCAAGGAGTTATATGATGATATAGGGGGTTTATTTTAAGTTGTTGTTTACTTTTATGTGCATTTGAAATACTCGGTAACAATAAAGAGAATTTATAAATGAAGAAAACATTCGGGACATGTATTAGTGAGCTCCAGTGTAGAACTTTTGAGTCTTTGCAACCTCTTCATGTCTAGACTGTCTTGAAAACTCATCCTTAAATTTGAAAGGATATTCCTGTTTTATAAAATTTTAATGTATTTTGAGTGGTAAGCCTTCTTGGTTTTAGACTAATGCAGTGGTAGAGAAACAAAGTTTTCAGTAAACATACTTAACATAGGTATTACACATTTGCTTAGATTCTGCTTTGTTCCAAGTATTGTCCTAAGTTCTTGTGACAGAGCAGTAAAAAGTAAGACATCACCCTGCTCTAATAACCCTTAAAATCTAATTGGGGATGTGCTAGTTTGAAACTGTTATGTACCCAAGAAAAGCCATTTTCTTCAATCCTGATCCAATTTTGTGGGGCCAGACCTATTGTTTAGAGTGGAACCTCTTGATTAGGTTGTTTCCATGGAGATGTCACACTCCCAACTGTAGGTGTGACCTTTTAATTAGATTATTTCCATGGAGACGTGGCACACTCAATTGTGGGTGCAACCTTTTGGTTAGATGGGTCTTGATTAGTTCATTGGAGTCCTTTAATTCCAGTCCTTTAAAGGGGAAACATTTTGGAAACAGCTGAGAGCCAACACAAACAGACATTTGGACAAAGCTCAGAGCCAACACAGACACAGATATTTGGAGATGAAGAGGAAAATGCCAGAAGGACCCACAGAATCTGAGAGCCATTTGAAACCAAGGATTGGGAGAGGAGCCCAGCAGACATTGCCATGGGCCTTCTCATGAGATGCTAAGCAAACCAGAACCCAGAGTTTTATCCCAGAGAAGCTAAGTGAGCACAGACATAGATGTTTACAGAGGGAGTCACTGGAATCAGAAAAGCAAAGCAACAAACTTGGGGCAAGACCCTAAGACACCACCCATGTGCCTTCTAGCCAACAGAGAAATCCTGGACCGCATTCAGGTTTTCTTTGGAATCAAGGTATCTTCCTCTGGATGCCTTAGTTTAGAAATTGTTAAGGTCTTAGAACTGTAAGCCTGTGACTTAATAAATCCCCTTTATAAAACCAATCCATTTCTGCCATATTGCATTCTGACAGCATTAGTAAACTAAAACAGGAGAATAGGTAATTAACACATAAGCAGAAAATGATAAATGAAAAATGCGTTTGTGATAAAATGAGGAGTTGGATAATATGATGTGTATATAAGAGATTGGATAAACCAATCTTGATGGTTCAAATCTTCAAGAGAATAGTGATCATCATTTTGAAATATGAAGTGGTTTACATTTATCAAAATATCTGATTTCTATGCAACTAATAATAAAGTGGCAATTGTTTCCAGAATCCATTTCCATTATTGGGGGAATTTATCCATTTTTCTTTTTCCTTTGTTTCAGTTCATCCAATTTTGGTTTCATCCTTTACTGCCCTTTTGTTGCTCTATTTAATTATTTTATTTTTCTTAAGATGCCAAAAGAAGATGATATTCAGCAAAAACTAGAGGTAGCTACTTTGGCAGTGAAGTCTACAACCATAAAATCTTGCTTCATAATAACCTGCCTTAGTTAGGTATTTCTCCAACTGTTCTATAGTGAAAATAAATTTCTGTAATTAGATTTGGGGGGGGCTCACAGGATCAGGTAATAAATGAGATGGCATGATTGGATCCACAACACTGTCCAATCATTATATGCTTGGAGTATATGGGCATATAGCAATTCTCTTTCACATGTCTTTAGGCCAAGGTGAATGATTTTCAAGAAGCTTTACCAGAGGGGACTTAGGGGATTGAAAATGGCTTGCAAGGTCAGAAAAATGACAAAGATTTGCCTAAGGGTTACATATACTGAGGGTGGACCTTTAACCCAATATGACTTATAAAAAGGGGAATGGAGATTCAGACAAAAAGAAAAACAGAGAGAAGAAACAGCAATGGAATGACAGAGGCAGAGATTGGGTTATGCCACAAGCTAAGGAAGGCCAAGGGTTGCTGAACACCACTAGAAGCCAGGAGAAAGGCATGGGGCAGATTCTTCCTTACAGACTTCAGAGGGAGCATGGCCCTGCTGATACCATGATTTTGGAATTCTAGCCTCTAGAACTATGTGAAAATAAATTTCTGTTGTTTAACTACCCAGTTTTTGGTGCCTTTTTACATCAACTGTAGGAAACTGAGACATCCAGGAAGCCTGGCTTTCAGGTTTTAATAGCATGATTGTGGTTTGTGACATAACCAAATAGACTCCCACTATTTTTGGCCCACTCAGTGCTCTATCTCAGGTGGTGAGATACTCTTTTTTTACTCCATTCTATTTCAGTTTTCAGTACTCTTTGACTTTGCAACAACAACCACAGCCACGCTTCTTTCTGGCTGAGATTGTGAGATTTGTGCTTTGTGACACAATGTGTGCACACTGGCTTGAATGCACAACAGCAACTTTTTTTATATACAGGGTCTACCATAATCCAGAGCATGTGCTACCCTACTGACAAGACACTATCTTAATTTCTCATCAGGTTTCACCATAAAATTAGGGAAGTTTTCTAGGTCTGTGATCTAACAACAGGCATTTACCTATAATTTTATTGGATCAGTTTGTCATTCACCCAGCTAATCACCTTCAGGACAATTTTAAAAGAAATCCAGGTCAGTGAAATCCTTCATACCATCTAGCGCCTCATCTATATCTATCCATGAAATTCATCTGTCTCAGAGTAATCTCCTTAAGATAGCAAAAATCCCATTTTATTATTTCCTCTGAATGGATCTAAGTTTGGAATGAAAAACTATAGCAATGATTGAGCCATAATATGATCCAGCAGTTGTCATTCTTCCTTAAGGAATATTACACATCCTATCCCAGCCATCTTTCTAATGATATGGATGGATTCTATCCATAGCTAGCACATATTTTCCTCCTTTCACACTCAGTATAGGTGTGCATCTCTGTGACAATTTCTGAAAGAGATAAGAAATTTATGCCCACCCAGAATGAATTTTAGTACTAGATATTACAATAGGGCAGATGTGAGGTAACCACTAAACTGGCCAGAAAGTACTCTCCTCTCACTGAAGGAGAGTTAGCAAAATGAAAGGCAAAATTTGGGAAGATGATTTAAATCTACATCTCTGTTCCCAGCATTCATTCACCTACCTAGTTCCTTCATATGGCCAGGCAATAAAGTAGAGAACCATTTACTGCCCAAATGACCATGCAATATGTCAACATGTTCCCTACCAATTCACATGAGTTTCCTTCAAATCCTCTTAGTTTTCTCATGTGTTCTTCTTTCTTCCTTTTTCAGATATCATTATCTCTATCACCATCCCATCCTCACCTACAAATGTCAAGATGTGTGAAGTCTCAGAAAATTTTACCCCACTAACATGCTCAGAGATAAACCTGTTGCAGTTTCATAGATGTTGCAAAATGCAACACCTAGGTGAGAGAACAAGGATAGTTTCTGTTTCAGTTTGCTAAGGCTGCCAAAATGCAATACACCAGAGATGGACTGGCTTTTATAAAGGAGATTTACTTCGTTACAAATTAACAGTTACTCAGAGGAAAAGTTACTAATTTTCATCTGGGTTTCTCTGTCACATGGGAAGGCACACATGGCACCTCTGGCCCTCTCTCTTGGCTTCTGGGTCCAAAGGGCTTTCCCCAGGATGGGTTCTTTCCACATCTCCAAACGTCTGAGTCTGAGTTGTTGAGCTCTCTTCTGGCTTCTTCTTTTAAGCCTTCAGCTAATTAAATTAAACATCACTTATTGATGCCCCTTAGCCTGCCCCAGAGGTAATCAACCACAGGCGAATTTCACATGCTGATGATTTAAGTCCATAGCAACAGAACTGGGCACCATCACCTTGCCAACTTGACACCTGAAACTAGCTACTACAGTTTTTTACTCAGAAATATCATTAGCCAAAGTACATTGTTTTCTTGAACCAATTCTCTGAGACCCATTTCTCACATGATGACAACAGAGGGCCAGGTGATACCTAGTCAGACAATGGGTTATGTTTCAGGAGAGGAATCATGACAAACCAAATACATTAAACTGCACAGTAAACCAGGTTGTCCTTTGCTCCAGGAGACATTAACATTCAAAGGCTGTTAATGAAACTGCCTTTTGCTTTGTGAAGAGATGCCATTTCTATTTTCCAAGATCTTTCACTATATATATCAATGAATACAGGCAGGCGGTGCTTCTGCATGGACACACACACACACACACACACACACACACAAATTATGTATTCATTTCTAATTTTCCTTAGATCTTGCAAATATCAATACTACTTTACTGAGGCTTGTAGATCAAATTTGAACATTAGTGTAGTAAGGGACCTTTAAAATCTGAGATTCATTAATGAGTGAAGAAAAAAAATATATATATGGTTAGGAGGCTTATATGGGCCTAATAAGGCTTATTTTTTTTTCAATCAAAACTTTAAAATTTGGAATCTGATATGTAGTTGTATTGTTTTGACTTACTTTTCTAAAATAACTTTATTGAGGCATACTTTTTGGTATAAATTGTTCACTCACTTCAAGTGTTCAATTAATTCTTTAGTAAATTAACCAAATCATATGATCAGTATCATAAACATTCAATGCTATCTTTTGAAACAATAGATATGTCTTCAGATTTTCATCACCCTAGGTTCCTTCATGGATATTTACTGTTAATTCCATACTTTGCCCTACCCACATCCCAGTCTACCCCAGTCAATCTCTAACCTACTTTTCATCACTATAGATTTGCTTTTTCCTGACAGTTCATTTCATTGGCATCATACCATATGTGGTCACTGGTGTCCGGCTTCTTTCATCGACCATATGTCTTTGAAGCTTCTCAATGTTGTAACATGCATTTCATAAAGAGATTAAAATATATGTACATCCTCCTAGAACCTTGCAAGCAGGAACTCTTATACCAACCATTTTATGAATGCTTTATTTAGAAGGATTAAAGAATAAGGCTACATGGAGACCTAGAGAACCCAAGTCTTTTGTAACCAACTATTCTTTCTGTTGGTTCATCTCATAGGGAAAAATGAAGCTAAGAAAAAGAAATATCAAAGGGCAATTGAGAATTTTTTTCTGTTAAATTTCACTTGATAAATGGTGGAACAATCATTTCCTAGGTTACTCTGACCTTGAAGGGGAAAAGAAAAAGAACAACCTGTGCTGATATCTTACAAAAAATATTCTTTATAGATCATTATTAAACTGAGTCCTATAATTTTTTTACAAAATTCACATTTTATTTAGATTGAAATAAACTGTACAAAATAGGTTTTCTTCACCAAAAATAACAGCAGTATTTTCTGTATTATTCCTAGGGAAACCACAAAACAATTTTATAGGCTTTCCAGGTTTGCTTATGAATCAAGTTGAAGCAATAGATATAATGGAAATAGACAGAAGAAAACAGACAAATCAGCTGTCAGTATCCATAGCTTCTGATTCTGTCTTGACCACAAAACAAAAGTATTCAACACATACCTCTAAAAAGCTTATGAAGGTGTAGGCTCAACAAAGGAATGTAAATGGCAATAACTAGATGTGCAAAAAGGCATTTGAACTTTAACCATAACTTGTTCCTTTAGGTTCAATTGAAATCCTTCCTTGGAAAGCTTAGTTTCTCTCACTTTCTGGTAATTCCCTCAACTGACCAATGCAAATTTTTAAGAACATACTTCAAAGTCCTATTAATTAAAGGTCAGTTATAAGACTCATTTTAAGACTTTACAGAATGCATTCTTTCCTTTCATCCTTCCTCAAAACTTATTTCTTTAAAGAACTGAAACTGCACTGATAACCTGACAATTGGATCCACAGTGATGATTAATGTTATGTCAACAATGACTTAATTAAAGTAACTCCAGAATACCACTAACAGCAATGAAACATGGCAAATTCAGTGCTATCTTTTGGAAGAATAGATGGGTTTTCAAAGAATGAGAGCTAAAAAGGAGGCCCTTTAAATAGGTAGATTATTAATGACTAATGGATTCAATGGAAGAACTATAGGCAAAAATAATTAGTGATTAAACAACTTACATACACCTCCAGCTTCTCCAAATGTAAGAGGAAAACATATTTTTAAATTCTCTTAAGTATTTTCAGTGGTTTCTGGATTACCTGCAGGAAGTTCTGACTTAGTTGCATAGAGTTTGATATATGTGTCTACCATTAAATCCAGAACATGTTTTATATCAATATTCACATTAAGTAAAGTCAAGTTACTTGAACTTTGGTCTGTCAGGTCCTCAGGTATGCCTTGAGATTCTTTCATCTATTTTCATGCTATTCATTCTCAATGTTCATCACAGGCAGAATATATAAGACCTTCAAAAAGCATAAACATTAGAAAAACTTGATGTCAGGCAAGTGAAGAACTTCATAAATGGCAGATTGATGCTCTAATACTTTCCCTTTGGGTTTCCACTTGAATCTCCAACAATGAAGCTTGGCTTCCAACAATGAAGCTTGGCTGAGAGTTTGTCAGGACCAGGTAAGTCACTCCTGCACATATCAGCATGGTGTTCCTCCAATCTATTGAATTTGTGATGTCCTATGACAGAGAGTACCAGAGATAAGTATTTAAGAGCTTTGAGGTACTGTTCTGAGAATATATCTTTAAGTTCCTGAATAATATGTTTCACTGTTGGAACACTTAGGATTTCTTCATAATAACCTTGAGTGGTTAATAAAGATTCCAGCTTAGCTTGCTGAGCTCTGTAAAATTTACCAGGGAGTTTCATGTGAATATCAAGTTTGAGTGCCAAATTTTGGCTTTCTCAAACCAAAATTCATGATAAACTTCAAAATTTTCCATCATTACATTTAGCAAATGCAGCACGGCAGTCAAGCAGTTGGCAGCAAAGAGACATCAGAGATTTGTTTCTGGAAATTCTCCCCAAAGGCTCCTATAAAAGACAGGACATTCTTAAGAACAGTGATAATAATGAAATCAAAAACTGTTACTGCACTACAGAGTACAAATGCTGGGTGAGCTATACAGTTACTCCATCTAATAATTGTATCACAATTTATTTATCTAAACATAAGACAAGTGTTTTGCAGCAGTTCCACCAGAGTTTCAAAAACATCATAACTGCCTGTCCATCGGGAATGGCAGATTTCCTTCACTTCATCACTCCTTCCTTCATTGTTCTGAAAAAGGATAGAAATTACATTGTTAAGTTCAAAAAATAGTTGTGATGATCAATTGAAAAAAGGAGAACTTCCTCAATCGTTCCCATACAAAAGATACTCCCATAACACTCACTGATTTTCCGAACCACAAATTTAAGGCACAGGAAGAGAAGGGTACATAGATAGTTTGGGGATATTTCTCTAGAAGTCTAGAAGCAACATTTCATTTTGGAATAATATCCACTGGACACAATGTAAACTTGTCCATGACAGTATTCCATGTTTCATCCCCATTTCTCAGTTATTGTAGTGTGAAATTTCACAGCCCAAATTTCTGCATCAGCTTCGCAAGGCAGGAAGCCCACAAATTCCTCTCTCAGGTTATGATATTCATCCACAAACTTCACTAACACAGGCACATGCTCTTCCACCACATGTCCACCACATCATCAGTGACAATGAAAAAGAAGTGTGTGTCTCTTACTTCCCTGAGAGCTTCTTCTTGAGTGTGGATGCAGCTCTCGCCTACCTCTAGCGTCTGTTCCTGCTGTGTTTTGAGACAGGACAATGTGTTAACTGCTGTTGTCTCAAAGCGCTTCCTCAGAACCTCTTCAGCAGGATTTATGTGGCACTCCAGCAGCACTTGAAAGTTCTCAGGAGTTAAGAGACCTTTGGGGAGTTCATCAGCCTCATGTCCATCCAGAGATATGTTTTGTTTTTCATAAGAATCAAAATTCCAAGGAAAGATTTTAAGTGTTCTGTTTTCCTTCTCTTCAATGGTAAAGGTAAAATATCTTCATCTTGTTCTTCACCCCCTTCTTCTGCATTTGAGTTCTGATATTGTTGTTGTTTCTTTCTTTATATTTCTGTTCCTGTTCAGAAGTTTCAACATTTTTTTTCTCTTTCAGTATCCTGATTTCATTTGCACTCAATTATTTAATGTTTTTTCTGTCTGCTATCTGGATTGTCCAAATGACTGGTAAGATCAAATATTGTTGGTACAGGCTTATCTCAAAGAACTGTCCTATAAGGACTAGTTCTAATGATCATAGAGGTGTCAAAGTGTTGGCTCATAACCGATATTTATTTAGCTGATCAGGAGTTTTATTTTCCGAGTCTACTCTCCTGCAATTATGCACCCACTTCTGGCATCTGGCTGGTTCCAGGGAACATGCAGAAGGCCAGGTCAGACTGTGTGCTCTTCCATGTGCTGTTGGGGGATGTGCTGGTTTGAAAGGATGTTTGTCCCCTAGAAAAGTCATGTTTTAATCTAAACCCCATTTCATAAAAGGAAGAATAATCCCTATTCAATACTGTATGTTTGAATCTGTAATTAGATCATCTCCCTGGAGATATAACCCAATGAAGAATGGTTGTTAAGCTGGATTCAATGATGACATGTCTCCACCCATGTGGATGGGTCTTGATTAGTTTCTGGAGTCCTATAAAAGAGGAAACATTTTGGAGGAAGAAAGAGATTCGAAGAGAGCAGAGAATGCTGCAGCACCACGAAGCAGAGAGGCCGTGAGCCAGCAGCCTTTGGAGATGAAGAAGGAACA
>PVIY010017611.1:21012-49240 GCA_004026745.1 Myrmecophaga tridactyla | reverse complement strand
CTCATGGGAGCCGGTGGAGCTGACAAACCGTGCGCACCGAGAACGTTTATTAGGGGAAGTGCGGTTGTATATATAGGATACTTAGAAGGGGTGGGGGAAGGAGGGGAAGGACAATGGGGAGTTTAAAGTTGGAGGGAAACAGGGTTTTTGCCATATATGGTTATAGGACGGACTAGAGGGGAGGGAAAAGGAAGAGGTAGAGGAGGAAGGCAGGTGCAGCATAGACTGTTGCTGGGTAGAAGTTGTAATGAGGGCCGTGGCAAGTCCGGGAATGTTTGAAGCTCGGCGTAAATTTATCCACCAGGGACCATTACCATGTCCTCTGAGCACAGGTATATTTGTTTGGGGAATCTAGGTCTAGAGTAAAGAATCCCCTTTTAATTCCTTGGCTGTCCAAGCAAATGCCATGAAATGGATGGGGTTATACAATGGGAATGTATTGTTCATGGTTGTATTACGGATTCGTAATGCCAGGGACATCACATGGCTGGCCATGTCACCTCACTGTGACCTTGTGGGTCTTCCATGCTTGCTGAAGCAGTCTGTTTCCACCAAAAACAGGACAGTTTGATCCTAAATAGTTTACAGTATGGTAAGCCCATGCTTTGTTATGAAACATCTATGTGCTGTAAGATTTAAGGACTTTATTTTTTCTTTTCTTTTTTTTTTTTCATGGGTACGCACTGGGAATTGAACCCAGGTCTCCAGCATGGCAGGCTAGAACTCTGCCTGCTGAGCCACCATGGCTCACCCAAGGACTTTATTTTTAATCCATATGTTTTACTCATCTGTCCATATCGTAGATAAAAGGAGCTTCAGACACAAGGTTTTTGGAAGCACAAAGTCACATTATACAATCATCTTCAAGAAACATGGCTATTGGAACACAGTTCCACAGAAACAACAGTATTTTGCCTTGTGGCTTTGATATTTTTTAGTTACCGTATTTCATTTTGGATTTTAAATAATATAAGCTTATCATATGGTGGTATTGGATTTTCATGTTCCCCCAAGGAGTAATGGTTTCCAAATTTAGTTAAATGCAAACCCTGTATTAAGGAATTGCATTGATTCTTTACAATCATCTTGTAAATAATTATGTGTCGTCACAATTACAATTCTTTCTAATTGTTTTAAACAAAAATTGGGAGCTCAGGACTGCTTGAAACAGTGAAATGAGTTAGGAGTTCATATGACTGTTCTTTTCATCAACAATTGGAAACCGTTTTCTCCATTATATCAAAACTTACTGGGGGCTTTGGCAGTTCTGACTTCTCCACTGTTAATCACATGAGCCATGGAGGCTCTCTGAGAACTTCTGAACTACCTACAGTTGCTCTTTTCTCTGCACACATTTATAGTAGCGGATTCTGCACCTGCTGCCTGGAGCGCGGCCTTGAGTGTAGTTGCTCACAGGTGATCCTCATAAAAATCTCTGTGCCGCTCTTAGATTAAAACCCTATTCCTCTCGTTATAGAAGTGAAGAAATTAACTTTTCTGAGACCTATAACCTAGGATGGGTAGAGGACCTGGGATGTAAAGTAAGATCTTGTGACTCCTAATTAGATGTTTTCCGTTAAAATATTAATTTTCTATAAATCAGTATTTGGCCAAGTTTTAGGTTTCCTAGGCCCTAGTTCCTCTACAAAGAGAGAAGTTGGTCTTCGGACTCCAGTACTTCTTGTGAGTCTCATGACCTTGAATTTTCCTTGGAGTCTTGTCCTGCCACCACTGCTGATGGCTTTCCCCCGGGGCTTGCATCAGTGACGGTGGCCACACAATCCTGGACATGGCAGTTGGGAGGCTCAGAGCTGCCTGTAGATATTTACATCCTCTCTGTCCCTTCCATTCATTACTTCTTCTTCCTCAGATGTTAGTAAGGCACTTTTCAAAGAAATCCCCCTTTAATGTTTACTTTCAAGATGTAGGCTGTCTGCATTATCTTGGTCCTGCCCTGGAGAACGATGGCAGTTAAAAACGGCCGTGCGATCTTGCCCACTGACATGCAGACAGGGAGCACCTGTGTTGTTCCGGTCTCTTCTAGTCTTGACTTTTTTTTTTTTTTAAGCATTGCAAATATATTGGATAGAGTTATTAGAGAATTTAGTTGACTGGAAAATAAAATGGTAGTATTGGAAAATCCTCAAGTTAACATGCAACTCCTCAACCCTTTACACTTTAAGGGATTTGGGAGATGTCACTTGGAGCTCACAGATGGAACAGTCAAGGAGGCAGTGTAGCATGGGGACATTGTGACCTTTTTCCCTTGGAAAGTTCCTTGTATTATGAGATAATTATATGTCATGAATGAATTACATTTGTCTTGTTTTCAGCAAGAAGATGGATTAAATGATCTTCAGAGGTGTTCTCTGATTTGTAACTATATGATATCTTTCTCAGAATTCTACAGTTTACAAACATTTTGAGTGGGTATTTGGAGCCACATTTTGGGTTCCTTTTTCTATGGATTGTAGTTAGAGACCGTGCTTGGCCATATTCAGATAGCCCCTCTCTGTGGAATTATAAAGTCTAACAAATGCCAACTGTGGCAAATGCTTTGCAGAGAGGAAGTGACTGTATTTTAGAAGGTCTTAGGTTTGATGTCCTACTAGGCTCATGCAGTTAATTGTGAAAAGTGAGAATTCTTAGAGCCCTCAGTAAGTTTTGATGAAATACTACAGAAAATGGTTTTTCCATTGCAGTAGAACTAGAGCAGCTTTTGTGGACTACTTTTCCCAGTTAGGACAAGGTTGAATCCTGATGTAGCAAAGAGATCTCTGAGGCATTGCTTTCGTCACTGGCTCTGGGGCTTTAGGGTTTGTTTAAAGTTTCCTGCTGCTGCTTCTGCTCTCTTGTTCACATGTGCGACATCCCCCAGGAAGGAAAAGACCGAGGACCCTCACCCACTGCTAGTCACTGTGCCTCACTTGAAGGTTCCTTCTGCCAGTTGTTACATGGGCAACCCACTGCAGTCTTTCCAGAGGATTTATAGTAAAGGAAGGCTGTAATTAAGAGGAGTGGATTGGTGGTGGTTTTTTTTTTCACATCAGTCTTAAATTTTGATAATGATTCTGGTTTTCTGTAAGAACTCTGGAATGGTGCTGGGACTTTTTTTCTTTTTTTTAAATTTCCGCTCTTGTTCCTATCAGTTGTTTGGTACACAGCCTTGTACTAAAGTTGTTTTTAAAAGCAAAGGAGAAAAGAAACTGTCAGTCAAGTTGAAACAGCCATATATTGTTGTTTGGTGAATATCTTGTAGAACACAATTCTCTCAGTTTCGCAAAAAGTGTGGCAACCTGAAGTGAAGTTGTAGTTGTGTCCCTTACCAGCTGGATAGACTGGGACCTCTCCCTGGATGTGCAGTGTGGAGAAGGGGTCTTTGTCTAGAATGCAGGCCAGGTGACAGTGTGATGCGATTCTGCCTTCATTTTCCATACCCTGGAAGGCTCCACGTCCGCACGGTCCTTCCCCTAGCCAACCCCGTCCCCTCAATGCCCTCTTCTCTTTCATGAACTATGCCTCTGTCTCCTTGCCTTATTGGAACTTTACCTTCCCCCCAGCCCTCTCCACTGGCGTGTATGGGAATGGGAGTGGTTTTCACAGCTTGAGTTATTCACGAGATGTTTTCCAAGATTTTGAGATTTGAGGGCTGAGTTATTGGGTGGTGCTCTCAGGTCACAGCCAGAGGTGCGGGAAGGAGCTGGGCATGGGGGGCGGGACAGGAGGAGGCACTGGGCCTGGGGACGCCTCAGAAGTGGGCCTGCCTGGGGCCAAGAGGCTGGTGTCCTGCGTGGCCAGGCGGGCCTGGGTGGGCCCCGCGGCGTGACCGGAGGCGCGGTGGTGCGCTCCCCTTCTAGCTTCCCAGTTGTTTGTTGCAGGCAGCTCTCCCTTTCTATTCAAGCAGTCTCCTTTCAAAGCTGATGCATCTCAACCTGGGGCATGCTGTGGGCCCATCAGTAGCTGGATCCCCCTTAGATATTTAAAAGCCCAGTTTTCCACTCTGAGCACAAACACCTATTCAGTGCTTTCATGTATTTTGTACAACTGCTTTGTAACTCTGAATATATTTTATTATTTCACCTTATTTTAGATTAGAGAATTGTAGGTTTGCAGAAAAAACATGCAGAAATGCAGAGTTCCCATATAACTTCCTTATTATTAATATTTTGCGTATGTGTGCTCCCTTTGCCACAATCAGTGAAGGAATATTATTATAACTGTGCTGTTAACTAGAGGTCACCGTTTACATTAGGGTTCCCTGTTTGCCTTGTACAGTCCTATGGACTGTGATTGTATGTTTCTTTTACTCTAATAACATACACACAACCTAACATTTTCCCTTTACACTTCATTCAGTTCAGGGATGGTAATTGTGTTCAGAATGTGGGGCCGCCACCACCACCTTCCGTTACCAGGGCTCTTCCATCACCCCAGAGAGAAAATCTCTGCCACTTAAGCATTACTCCCCATCCCAGGCCTTGGTAAACTGTGTCCTTGTTTCTTGCACTAAGACTTTTTTGCTTTTTGCAATTCTCGTGTATCAGTGGGTTCACCCAGTATCTGTCCTTGTGTGTCGGGCTGATTTCCCTCAGCCTGGTCCCAGACATCCACTGACAACACCCCACCCCTTAGCACCGCGGCGTGTTTGGTGAACAGTGTTTATGTGTTTAGCAGGTCACTCAGAATGAGTGTCTGATCACTACCTGAAGGCACATGAGGGGACGGCAGGGCAACCCCCGGAACTGGCAAAGTGGTCCCAGCATTGGGGGGAAAGGGGGTTTGTGGGGAGCCACACAGATTCACAGGGGACAGTTCCATGAAGCCAAAAACCATTGATAGGGTATCTACTTTTTATGTAGCCCTAACAAATTTATAAAAACAAGTTGATAATGAAATTATGACTTGTTAATGACAGTCTTTCATAATGCATTATTCCTTTACCCTCGTGTCCTGCTGCTGTGTAATACCTTTTGTCTGTCCGGGAGATTGGGTTATTTATTCTGCCTTCATTTGCATTTGTAGCACAAGATTGGCAATCTTTTTTTCATGTATCAGTTATAAGATGTAGTACTCTTCGATTACTTGTGGGTATATTCCTTTCTTAAATCCTATGAAGTATTGGTTATTACTTTGCAATAAAATATGGAAGGTCTGTCTTTTCTCCAGGAAACACTTGTCAGGCCTCCATACCCTGGTACCTCAGTGCCAACTCCTAGTCTAATGGGCTTCCCAGCGTTTAAGCGGGAATTAGCCCAGGGTGTGTGGAGCTGCAGTGCCCACAGCTGATGGCAGCATACCCAGCTGCGGTCCAGGGCACACGTGGGAGCTGGTGCTGAGGCTCTTCGGATGCTCCCTGGCTGACAAGGAACATGTGGCATGCAGTTTTAAGATGAAAACTGTGAGAATCAGATTGTGTGTCCAAATGAAACAGGATTTCTTTAGGATTTTTGCCTAGGATTGTTGAAAGGACAGTATTGTAAGTACAGAGGCGCGAGCCTGTTATTAATCTCCTCTCCAGAATCCATTGCCCCTGTGCCTCCTGCCAGACTTCCTGCACCTTGTCTCTCTAGCTACTGTGGGTGGTGGGGGCGGTCGGGAATCCCAGTTGTTAGTTGTTGGCCTGGGACCCCAGGGGAGGGGTGCTGGTGGCTGCCAGGCAGACCCAGCCAGGGCAGGAGCTGGGTGCCAGTGCCTGCGTCAGGGCCGCCCCCGGCCCTCAGCCGCCCGCCGCTGGGCCTCCGGGCAGGCCCAGCATGGCTGGCTGAAGTGATCTCAAATCAGGCAGAAGATCCGCCTTCACCTCTTTTAATAACAGAAGCAAACTGTGCTTTTGTGTGACACCCTAAGGGCCTTTACGCTTCATGTGTGCCACGGACCCGGTACGCCATGGCTCCGCTGCGTGTCTCTTCCCTCCGCCGCACCCCGCGCTTCCCCTCCTGGCGCCCAGCCCTCCCTTCCCGGCGCAGAAAGCTCGGGCTAGGGACGCCCCAGATGAGGGTGGGAAGGAAGGGAACAGCCTTGCGACAGTGGCAGCGGGCCACTCCCTGCACCCGGCCAGACCAGGTCCTGTGGCCGCCGGCCAGTTGCTTCCCTGCACGGGCTCCTGGGAGCAGGACACCCCGCAGGGAACTTACCAGGGGGCAGAAGCTGCCCGGTGGCATCTGGGCAGGCTTGCCTCTCCGTGTGCACCCCCACGTTCTCTTGTCCTCTCCGGGAAGGGGGCTGTGAGGAAAAGGAAACTTACACTGACCTTTCTTCAGTTCTTAGGCTTTCCATCAACGATGCTGTCATTGTCCAATTTATTGTAGGCTCTCTATTGCTCATGCTTCTCTTAGTTTGTAATAGAAGTCAGTTACTAAGTTTTAGTTATTACACTTAAGGCTTCCACTCCACCTACTTAAAGTTGGATTTATCTCAGCATGAGTCATATGGTTCATCTTGAAATTGCCCAGCGCTTTATACGATTTTGTGTAGAGGGCACATTGTATCAGAACTTTCTCCTGAAAATATAGATTTTAATTTCAGTTGTTGCTTAGAGATTGCATATATGAAATTATAGCTGTGGCAGGAATGAACTAAAAACTAGCATACCCCCTGGGAGGAGAGAAGGTTGAAGATGATTGCCTTAAAGTCTTAAGAGGCTAATACCTGTGCTTCTCTGGTGGTTCCCATGTTGTTATAGGGAGAGTAAGTTCTAAATTTTCTTCTCTGCTTTCCCACAGGTAAAATTCATCAGGACATTTCTAGTCCAGATTCATTGTAAAATGTTAATAAATTGCGTTCTCCCCTATGTTATATTCAGACATTTGTTGTTCTTGAAGTTTTCTATAGATGATTTTTCATTGTCTACAGTTATAAAATGATCACTACTGTGGTTTTGATTAATTTATGTTTGATTCTGAATGTGCATTTTGCTCATTTTTTTGACATTGCCATGTAACTCTCTTAGACATTTACTCTGTAGGAAGCAAAATAATGAAACGACTTCCTAAAAACCCTACTCAGAGAAGATGCAAAACCTGCTCTCCCAATGTATTAATATCATTCTTTTCAGCTCCTCATGTCTTAACAATGAAAGTTTAAATTCCTTGGTGTGACATTCTCTGCCATTCATTCACTTATTCAACCAACAAAATCTGTTAAGCTCACATGCTCTGGCTGTGCTGCTCACTGGAGAGCAAGAGCTGTGGATGGACGCCTGAGGTCAAGCTGCTGACAGGCTGGGGGCAGGCAGTCCTTCGTGAACAACAGCACAGATATATTTAAACTTGCCAAATCATGGTAGAGAGCATGGCAGGAAAAGTACAGGGAGCTATGAAAGCATGTGTGTGTGTGTGTGTGGGGGGGGGGTGTGTCAGGGAGGGATTCCCGAAAGAATTGGCATTTGTTGTGACCTAAAGGATACTATGTTAGTTAGTAAGCTGCCAGAATACGATATACTAGAACTGGAATGGTTTTTAAAAGGGGGAAATTAATAAGTTACAGATTTACAGTTCTAAGCCTATAAAAATGTCCAAACTAAGGTATCCAGGGAAAAATCCTTAATTCAAGGAAGCCCAACGGTTTAGGAACACCTCTGTCAACTGGTGTTCATGTGGATGGCATCTCCTGGTCCCTTGCTCCTGGGCTTCATTGCTTTCAGCCTCTGTTCCTGTGGGGGTTCCTCACTTTGCTTCTCCTGGCCTGGCCTTCATCTGTTGGCTTCCTTGGCTCTTTCCAGGTTCTGTCTTGCTCATGGCAATATCTGCTGGGCTCCAAGCATCTCCAAACATCCCTAGTCTCAGTTCTCCAAGTATCGGTATCTGTGTCAGCTCTGCTCTGAAGTTCCTGTTGGTTCTGTTGTTTTTGTTGTTTCTTTCTCTCTCCAAAATGTTTCTGCTTTTAAAGGATTCCAGTAAACTAATCAAAACCCACCTGGACTGGGTAGAGTCACATCTCCAACTAATCAAAGGTCACACCTACAACTGGGTGTGTCACATCTCTGTGGAGATAATCTGATCAAAAGATTTGAACCTACAGTGTTGCATCAAGATCAAAAGAAATGGCTGCTCCTACAAGATTGAATCAGGATTAAAACAAGCTTTTCTGGGCTGCATGATACTTTCAAACCGGCACAGACACATAGGTGTTGACTCAGGGAAGGGAGAATGTAAACCAAGGACATTTGCTAAGATTCAGATTCCCAAAAAGCCCCCAGGTGTGAAGGAGCAAAGGAAGGACATGGTGATCAGGGCATGTACATTTCCGGGGGTGGTGGGTAGAGCAGAAGCCTGTATGTTTGGAAAGAGTTATATTTTAATATGGTCATGTATTTTTTCCTGTAGAATTCAGTTAAATGTTGGAGGTCTATTGTTTGAGAGCAGTTCACCTGGTCACTAGCAAAGGTTAATTTATTAAAATGTCTAGCCATACAAATAACTCTTCTCAATTTTATTCTCTTGAAGTCCTCCGTCAGTTAGCTGCTTTTGGATAAATGAGAAAGTTCTGAGTATATTGACAATAGAAAAGAACATCCTTTTTTTTAAAAAATTTTTTTTAATTTTATTTTTTTCAATACCAAAAAACATGTAACAAACGCAAACATTCCTATTTTGATCATTCTGTTCTACATATATAATCAGTAATACACAATATCATCACATAGTTGTATATTCATCCTCGTGATCATTAAAGAACATCCTTTTAATAATAAATGAAGTCAATTTTACTATGCCGTGGTCCTAAAATATAAGGAAAATACCCTGGATTAAAATGAATTCCTAAGTTTTAATCCATTCCTTCAATGAAAAAAAAAAACAAAAACAAGAACTTTGCATTTAACACCAAAATAAAAACACCCATTGTGAGGCTAGAAAATCATCCTGGAGTGGCTTGGTAAAGTTTCGGTCTATTCTGGGTTTTCTGGGATGGTGTCACTTTCCAGTGTTGTGGCTTGATGATGGCTTGGTGTTGTGTTTCTAAAACTGTTTTCTGATTAGTCTCTTAAAGCTCATCCATCTGGTCTCAGCCTCCACCTGGTTTCCGTAAAGAAGACATGTAGTCGTTGTCACATCCCCTTTTCTCTAGGAGGCTTCATCTACTGGGGAGGCAGACTGTCAAGTGGGAGTTTATACATTACCAGTTCTTTGCTTTTTTCCTTACTTTGTGAGTTGCCTTTCAGTGAATGAAGGGTTTTCTTTAGTTGAAGCTTTTAAGAATTATTTTTCTTGACGGAAAAATCAAAAGGCCAAAAATGGTCATTGGAATAATGCCTGGGTGCAGTTGCAGGAACATATATTAATCTGTGAAGGTTAGATTGACGAGCATTCATGTTTGATCTAGTTAAACCAATAAAATACCGGCTGTAATCTGTATATAATTACAAAGTCCCACTGTCTGAATCTACCTGGAGATTGCAATAACAATTCTAGACGCAAACATCTTTCTCCCCTAATGTGCTTTGATTCTTTATCTTTGCTGGCTTGAATCCAGAACAAGACTTTATTGCAAATACAGTATTTTATTTTTATTGTCAAGTGGTTTAACTGGTGAAGGCTATTGTAATCTGACTAAGAACTTGCCCTGAGGCGGGATGTTGAAATGTACTGTATGCTTGTATTTTTCCATGGCTCTCCTCAAAGAGCATTCTAGTTAAGCAAAAGAGGTGGTGTCGCAGTGTACGTGCAAAGCGGCCGCAGTTAATCCTGGGTCTGTCCACTTCCCTGATGCCATCAGGGCAGGTTCTTATTTGCTCTTTACAGAGATAAAAACATATGGTAAACTTTTCATCGATAAAGGCAAAATCACAGAACAGCTCAAAATCTTGGCATGGGGAAATTGTTGTAAGAAAAACAGGAAACCCAAAATCCAGGAAGAAAGCAGAGGCACATCTGATATACATATATATATATGTAGAACATTTCTACGTGGGAAAAAACTCCATAAATAAATTCAAAGGACGGGTAATACACTGAGAAATTTTAACAACACCTAGAACAGGCAAAGTATCATTAAATATAATTGATACTAATTGTTGCTATGATTGTTAAAAAAAAAGAAAAAGGTAAACAATCCAGAATGGAATGGAAAAACTGTACAGATAGTTGACTATAAAATGATAGAAATGGCCAATCAGAGTAAATTAGAGCACAACTATTATACCTTTGCACACCCGTCCCATCAACAGTCGTGGAAAGATTACTGTCGTCCTGGGAGAAAACCCACCTGAGCTCCCCTACTCACAGCCATTCCCCTAGCCCAGGCTAACATGGCCCTAAGAGGCAGGGATTTTAGTCCACACTAACCTCGCCCCCAGGAACAATTATGATGCCAACAATAGCAGCCTACTTTTTCCTGGCGTCTGACCAAGTGGCTAAGAGCCCACCAAATACTTTACATGGATTATTTTTTTTAATCTTCCCAACAATGACATGGCAAACTGTCTTCACTGAGAAAAAGGTCATTATAATCATAATCTTTCATACTTGCTTGCTATTGCCCAAGTTGTTTCTTTATAATGACAGAGCTTACCATTGTGTGACTCCTGGAAAAAATTTGCTTAAAATGAAAATGCCTTGTTTAAGGTGCTGTGTTGGTATTAATCCGTAATAAAATGTAAATAATTCAGCAGGTAGACTCTGGGGCTATTGGATTCTTTCTCATTTTGATAGAAGTGGATGCCAGTAGTCTGGAGAGCATTGCGTTTCAGAAGCAGAGAAGAGGTCCTCAGGGGGCAGGGGAGAAGGATTTTCATTGTGAGCTGGAGGGCGGTGAAGGCTGTCTCTGCTGGATTAACTGTTTTTTGAGGTTTGGCCATTTTATGTAGAGTTGAAAGGAACAGATGGAAGCCAACAGAATTTCTCACAGTCCTAATCCTTTATCTTTTTAACCCTCTACTATTTACTGAATAATTTTCTATTTCCAGAAACAAATAAAAATCCACTGTAATCAATTTTCTCCCTGTTTTCCCAATCTCCTCTCCTAGTCTCTGCTTGAGCCCATCATCTGATCTACTACATCAGGCCAGGGCTGATTTTTGCTTCCCTTCCAAGGCTTACAACCCAGGGGCACCTTCATATCTCAGTGTGATCCTCACCTCTGCGTTTATAATTGCTTGTGGTGTCCACAATTGAGTTTCATTACTGGCTCCGTCACTGTTGTTATTTTACTAGGCTTTCTGACTCAGTTTTGTAATCTGTAAATGAGTATACAAAACTTGGGCCTTTATATGTGATGGCTGTGTGAGGTGTGTATATATAACATGGAAGCCAATGCTTTTCCCAAAGATGTGATGAATAATATAATTAAAACAATAATGTATATTGACAATCATAATAAAAGCCAATACTACTAATAAAAATCCTATCAGTAAAGTTTTGTCAACCACTAATTTGGGAGCGGGTGACAATTACCACACCTTCTCTTGGAGTGGCAGTCACCCTCACATGGCCTTTGGCCACACTGCCATCTATGTTTGAACCAATGACCATACTTGTTGCTTGTGTGAAAAAGAGAGCTAAGGAAGAACTTGGAAGTCATTTATCCAGGATTAAACTCTTTAGGGAGCCAAGACTTAGATCAAAGAAAATAAATGCCAGAAGAAGTTATGATACATTCCTCAAGAATGATGCAGACAGGGTAGTGGTGGGGTTAAGTTTCCCCTTCTCTCCTTCAGAGGTTCTGCTTACCTGTCCAGAAAAGACCTGGAAAGGAAGGAGCTGGAAGGTGGGCCCATGATAAGTTTCCACTCCAAGGAATAGGACCTCCTGACCTGATTCCAGGAAGCTGAAGGTCCTCAGACAATGACCTGGTGAATAAGACCTTCAGAACTGGCTGGCCTTGGCCCAGGCTCCAGGGCCTGAATCCATTCATGGCAGTGCTGGGTCTCTGAAGAAGGAATCTCTCTGCTTTCTGTCAAGTGCTCTGGGCAATGAGCATGGAAAGCACAAGTCAGGGAACAGGGTGCTTGGACAGAGCTGGGCTTTGTGATTCTGTGGCTGGAGCCTACCTTGCACATTATAAGTAAGGAACCCCCTTTCTGGGCAAGAGGTTGAGGTGGTTATCAGGTGTCTCCAAAGCTGCCTCTGATCCTCCTCCCAGCTTCTGCAGAACATGTTTCTCAATATGTGACCCGTGCTTTTTACAGTCATGACCCCCACTCTGCCTAATCCCCTGTGAGCATTGAGTTGGTCACCAAGCCAATGACTCCATTTGTAAAATTCTGCCTTATTCCTTGCACAGTTGCTGCTAACAGCTCAGGAATTCACCCAGGCCTGCCCTTTGTCTGGCTTTGTCCTCTGCATAATCTCATTGTTTCTCTGACTGAAGCCCTGTCAGACTTCACACTTAACCTGAACACTTGTTTGGAAGTGAGCATCGATATGTAGAGAGAGCTGAGGGCCTCCAGATGTGAGGGTGCATGGCTTTCAGTAGGGGGTCAGAGGGTAGCTACCAGCTTGGTTAAAATTTTAGGTATATGTAAGAATTATTGGGAATTAAGGCTGCAAAGATGAGTGAGGGCTGTAGCACGTAGGGGTTCAAAAGGCTTTAACGAGGGATTTGATCTTCCAGGCTAAAGATGTTCACAACTCTCTACAGTTGAAATCAACTTGGTGGCTTTGGGCAAAGTAAGGTACATTATTGGGAATGGAGTAAAAAACGAGGTGTGTCCATATGTGGAGTTTGGCAATGGAGTTCATGAAGACAATATGAATGAACCTTAAAAACATGATCGTAAGTGAAAGAAGCCAGACACAAAAGGCCCCACATGTCATATTATTCCATTTTTGTGAGATATCCAGAGTTACGACAACTGTAGAGAAAGTAGATTAGTGGTTGCCAGGGCCTGGGGCAGGGGGGATGGGCAGTGACTGCTAATGGATAGAAAGTTTCTTTTGGGGTGATGGTGGTGATTGCACAATCTTGTGAATATACTGAAAAGCTTCGACTTACAGTTTAAAAAGTTGAACTTTATGTTAAGTGAAGTATGTTGCAACTAGTTATAAAAATGCGTATTTTTTAATATTTAAAAAATTCTTTTCCGAAATTGGGAAAAAAAATGTATTACTACTCTACTCACGCTGGTGCTTTTAAAGTTGAAAGTTTAGAGATTCAAACATAGGAAACTGGTTGTTTTGTTATATCTTCAACCTTGAACTTCATAGAACTGGAGGCCAAGGATCTGATTTATTAGGTGATGCTTTCTTCTAGCTCTGCTGAAGAAACACGTTCTATCACTGAACTAAAATATCCCAACCAAAGAAAAACCATGACCAAAATATTAGTCATGTGGAATCAGAGATTTCCAAGAAGAAATTGTGTTGTTCAGGGCAATAAATTGCAGTCCTGAGATTTGTTGCACACGGAGCAAGTGTCTGCACCTCTCCACTCGGTCCTGACGGTGACTGCCTGCTCTAGCTGTTGCCATGTTCTTGTCCCAGGTGGGTAAAGAGAAGCACGGGGAGAGGGTGGCTCCTCCTCCGTCACACGCCAGGAAGGGAAAAGCAGCCTTTTTCACTTGGGGTGTAACTCCCAAGTTTGGCCTCTTGGACTGGTTGAGGTCAGAGAACTCCAGGATGTGCAGCTTGTAAATTTACCAAAACTTCATACTGAGAAGGAAACTTCTAAGTGTGCATTTTCCTGCTGCTTGCTGTTACATCGCTCAGTACACCATGGGAATCAACGTAGTCAGCCTGGAATCTTCATTGTTTCATATGTCTTTGTATTGTGACGTTAATGGCAAAAGAGCATTTATGTCAGAATCAAATTTTCTCTTTTAAAGAGAAACCTATCGGAGTTGCAAGATTGGTCTGTTAATGAAAGTAGATGAAAGCTGTACACACTTATACAGATATATGTGTATACATACAGACATAGAGACATGTATGCATGCGTCTGTTCAAGTAGAAAAATATTTAATGGGTCAATGTTTCTTTTCTATTTGCAGAACAATGGGTCCTTGGTTTGGTGCCAGAATCACAAGCAGTGTTCTAAGGTATGTTTCCTACATATGTATCGCTATTTTTTTAAAGCTCTTTATTTTGAAATAATGATAGATTCACAGGAAGTTGCAAAGATACAAAGAAATAGAGAAGACCCCTGTCGTTTTCACCCAGTTTCCATGAATGGTTACATTTTACAACATTATAGAACAGTGTGGAAACCAAGAATTTGACACTGGTGTCAGCAGTTGGATGCCATTTTATCAAATACGAGAGGTCCTGGAACTCCCTGGCACCACAGTCACGTATGTGTTAATATTTCTATACCCTACTTTATTTTTCTTTTTGTTCTCTACTTTCTTAATCATTTTTCGAAACGGAACATTGCCTTCCAATTAGACCAGAAGATTTAATGCAATCTACTTACACCTAATTTATTTTGCATGTAAGTTTTGGCTTGTTTTTAGAAATTGCTGGTTAAATAATTTGATTCTTTAAGCAGTTTGCTTTCAATTTTTGAATAGCCCTTGCTGTATAGAAAACTTTGTCGTTTTATTCATTTCATGTGTTTAATTTTTTACCTCAGTCCCAAAACATCATTATCTGTATATAAGTATATATGTGATGGTCCTTTAGCTCCAGTCTAGAAGTAGGTTTTATAATCAGATTATATGTATGAATAAAGTTTATAAAGCTTGCCAAAAATATTGTAGCAACTTTTAGGATTATGCTTGTGTTTAATGATATCTCTTTCATGGCCTAAAAGTGCCCTCTTTTTTTTTTTTTTTTTTTTTTTTTTTTTGTTTGTTTTGTTTGCATGGGCAGGCACCGGAAATCAAACCCAGGTCTCCGGCATGGTAGGCAAGAGCTCTGCCAGCTGAGCCACTGTGGCCTGCCCTCTCCCTTCATTTTAAAATCAAAATGTCCTTTGAGGAATACATAGTGATATTGAAATAGCACATTTATGTAAAACACTACTATTTTGAGAGTGCTTTCAAACACATTATCTCAAAATAAGTGATTGTAGAATAATATTGCCCCAGAAAACTTCATTAGAATGATGCGTTCTTAGATGCATGAATGCATTAAACCCTTCAGTACACATGCATTTTATTAAAAGTTCAACAGAATTCTTATGTAAATGTGAAAGAAATTTGGCAAAGTTCAACTTTGTTCACCTCTTGCTCCAGATCCTGGACAGAAGTGAAACACCTGGTTTATAATCCTTTTATTCTAATCTTTTGACAAAATATCATAATAAGCGTTTGCTCTGATAAGGCATCTCCTGGTGTCTAGTTTTTTAATTGTTCTTCAACTAGGTTTTAGAAGGAAAAGCTGTTCATGTGACTCAAAAAGCATGGATGGGGCTGTGCAATGGTGGCTCAGCAGGCAAATTCTTGCCTCCCATGCCAGAGACCCAGGTTCAATTCCTGGTGCCTGCCCATGCCAAAAAAAAAAAGCAAAGAATGGATGTGTTTTTGCATGAGAAAGAACAAAGGAATGTGTTGCAGGGTGTTCAGAATGGATGGTAATTCATATTTTAAAACTTTAACTTATATGTGAAGCTAAAGCAAAAAGTGTTTATTTGGTACAAAATTTATATTTTGACTAGTGCATTTCCTAATATAACTTATATGGACAGTTTAATTGAGCACCATAAGTACATGAAACCTTGAACAGGGCATGAGATTTTGTAGGTTTGTCCAGAGGGATGTCCTGACAAGTCCCAGAGTGATTTGAAGAGTGAATAAAAAAGTATTTGCAAAGTCCCCTTGGGGAATGGCAAAAAAGGGGGGAAATTCAACTTCCCCATCTGGAGAATTCCTGATACTCTTGCACTTGGTGGGGACAACCAGAGCAATAGGCTGAGCCCTCAGTCGTGGGGTTTGTTCATTGGAAACTTATCCCTACAAAGGATAGGCTAATCCTATTTAATATTAGGCCTAAGAGTCACCCTCAGAGAACCTCTTTTGTTGTTCAGGTGTGGCCTGTCTCTTTCTCAGCTAACATAGCAAGCAAACTCGCTGTACTCCCCTTCTCTGCCTGGGATATGACTCCCAGAGGTGTAAACCTCCCTGGCAACATGGGACAGAAATCCTAGAATGAGCTGAGACTCAGCATCAGGGATTGAGAAAACCTTCTCAACAGAAAGGGGGAAGAGAGAAATGAGACAAAGTAAATGTCAGTGGCTGAGAGATTTCAGACAGAGTTGAGAGGTTATCCTGGAGATTATTCTTATGCATTATATATAGATATCCCCTTTTTAATTTAAGGTGTATGAGAGAGGCTAGAGCGAAGTGCCTGAAACTGTAGAGCTGTGTTCCAGTAGCCATGTTTCTTGAAGATGATTATATAATGATACAACTTTCGTAATGTGACTGTGTGATTGTGGGAAGAAAAGAAAACAATGATTGAGGCAGACTGAATTTTATAAATAGTGGTTTTGATCAAGTTTTGTTCTTGGTGCAGATGACATGGGTGATACTTTGTTGCCTGATGATACTTTGTTATATGGATGATACTTTGCATCTCCTCCTGTCAAAAAACTAATTTCGTTTTAGACTTAAAAAGAATTTGAATAGAAGTTCATTGGAGTGATTTTTAAACAACCTAATTAAACACCTCAGATGATTGCAGTTTGTTAAACCATATTTTGTAATTGAATGACCAAGGCTGCGTTGAGAAGCTGTGAGCGTCACAAAAGAAATCAATTCCTTTTGTCCGAATGTAAGAACGAATTGATAAGCCACAGCTAACTCCAACCGAGACTTTGGACTCTATCTCTAAGGTGACATATTTCCAAGGTTGTCTTTAGTCCATGGGCATGAACTCTCCATATTAATCAGTTTTTCTCCTTTGGATAGTATCACCACTGGATGAATTTGCAGATAAGTGCAGTTTGCATTTCTGTGGGAATGACGAAGCACTATGGAGGCTTTCCTCTTAATCCCGAGATTAATGGGGTTAAGGGTAAGCAAGAGTAACTGCTTCACAGATGGGAGATTGGTTACAAATATACTGATGGTGGTATTGGGGTCACTTTGCAGATCCGCTGAGCAGTACGGAAGTCTGGATCCCTGCCCCCTAGGTTGAGTTCTCATAGCGATTGACAACTTTAAAATCCATTTTCAAAACAAACAACAAAAAAGAAAAACAACAGCAACAAGAAAACATTTTCAACAGTTTTTGAGACAGTGGAGTAAAAAAACAAAAAGACACCAGAGGGATGTTGATGATTCCGTTTTCTCAGTACTTGAAGGCATAACATTTACATACTGTTTTATGGAACTTGCACACTCTCTCGTCATTTCTGGATGCCATCTGCAAAGCCTTCCAGCCTGCCTTCAGAATCCCTCCAGAGTAGGACAATGTCCCTATCTAAACCCTCCGACTCCCCCCGCCCCGTCCATTCTGCCGTCACTTCTTGCCTGGACTGATCCAAGAATATTCTTGCTTGATCTCCCAGATTCTCCTTTTGCCTCAACAATCTAATCTTCATGTGAGTGTTGGAGAGACTCCTTAAAACATGTCAGATCATGCCACTGTCCACCTCAAGCCTGAAGATGACTTTCCATCTCCCTTAGATTGTAACCCAACGCCTTATCTTTAATTTCAGTGGCCCTTTCTTTTTTCATGTGCTCTTTCTGCAACTGTATCTCCTCCTCCCCTTCCTCCTCCATGTTGCTGTTCCTTCTAGCTGAACTCCTGCTCCGCCAGAGAGGCACCTAGCCAATTCCTTTCTCAATTTTTCACACAAGTGCCACCTTCTCGGCCATGCCTTCCCAGTCACACCCTCCCTCATGAACATGCTTCATAGTCTGTATCTCCCCACATACAGACATGATATAGTTATTCCTCTGGCTGCTTCACCAGAAAGGAGGCCTCTTGGGGGCACAAACTTTGTCCTCTTTGCTCACTGTGGTGGTCTCAGAGCATAGAATAGTGTTTGGCCCACAGAAATTGTTCAGATATTTTGGAAAAATGAATGAATGAGACCTGCACATTTTTCTTCTCTCAAAATCTTTCATCTTCCCTTTATCCAATGGGATGTCAAAAGATGGGGGTTAAAGATGGTATACCTTGCTGGTTCTGCTTCATTTAGGGATGCATAGTAAATGCCTGGAGGAATGGATGCCTCTGGGTTGCTCCAAATAACTGTTTGCAAAGCGGACATTTTGGCTGAGTTTCCAGTATGTGATGATTATGGTCAAACTTTATAGACAAACTTGTATCAAAAGTGTGATGTCTTTTAAAAAATTTTTTTTAGCCCTTTTCTTATAGTTGTAACTAAATAATAGGATCATCTGTATTTCCAGTTAAGAAAGTAAAAGCATGCCTTCTACCTAAAAAATAAAATATATTTTTCTATTTTATCTAAACAATGTCTAATCAGTTTTAATTTTAATTTGTACTATAAGCTATCCTAAATACTTTTTTTGAACAAAATATTATTATAATACTGTAAAACACCCTAAGAAATTGTGGTGCTTCCATTTTAAGGGTAATTTTAGGTTGGTCCAATTTTAACAAGGTATCTTATTTTGAAAACCTCTTGTATTAACATTTCTCTTAAAGACAGATTGTTCCACACCAGATTGTGGTAGTTAGATTCAGGTGTCAACTTGGCCAGGTGAAGGTACCTAGTTTTATTGCTGTTGACAGAGCCAGTGGCATGTGAAGCTCCTCTGTCACTGATTACATCTGCAATGGGTTAGGAGGTGTGCCTGCTGCAATGAATGATGTTTAATTTAATTGGCTGGTGCTTAAATGAGAGCGCTCAACGTAGCACAGCCCAAGCAGCTCGGCATACCTCATCTCAGCACTCGCAGCTCAGCCCAGGCCTTGTAGATGCAGAAAGGAATCACCCCAGGGAAAGTTGTTGGAAACCAGAGGCCTGGAGAGAAGGCCAGTGGAGATCGCCCTGTGCCTTCCCTTATAAGAAAGAACTTCAGTTGAAAGCTGCCTTTCCTCTCTATACGTTAACTAAACAAATCCCTTTTATTGAAAGCCACTCTGTCTCTGGTGTGTGGCATTCCGGCAGCTAGCAAACTAGAACACAGATGTAATGTAAATTTCCTCATTTTTTTCCATATACCTTAATAAGATAGCTGTTAAGGTTTTTCAGTTATTTTTCTAGTTTAGCATTCTCTTTAAATACATTTTATTTACCTCTTCTAATCATTAGGAGTTCAATTAATTCCATTTCAGTAGGTATTTATTGAGTACCTACTATGTCCTAGGTCTAAACGATGGAGTGATTCAAAAGCCCACTTGGACTTTGCGCTTTTACTTTTTTGGCTTGCTGAGCAAATCCTCATCAGCATTTAATTCATCTCTTTTAAAAAATTATTGCAGCATCCTGTAAAGGTCCTGAGGATTGGGATGGTGGCCACCCCTTTCCCCCCAAACTCTCCCTCCAGAGCCTGTATGCAGTTTTGGATCTGTCTTTACTCTTCTCTTTGCTGACACCCAACTCTTTCCCCATTCTAGCTCTTTTCCCTTTCCACCATTCCATTGGTCTCCTGCGCTCACTTCCATCGGTTGGGGGATATGCAACTAGCCATGTCCTTCACATTTCCACTTATGATCCTGAGGCTCATCTTTCCAGTCCCATAACTTCCTCAGCCCTCACTTGGTAGAAATCTTTGACTAAGAACGAGAGAATTACCCAAATGAGACACCTACTGAGGGGCTGTCAGCCTAAAGTGAAATGAGGTGTGAGGGACAACATGAGTGACCCAGAACATGGGCAGGGCAAAGGGTGAGCGCTGAGGCTGGCAGAGATGTGGCAGACATTCCAGGGGGCCTTGGTTTGCCCGGGCTGCTGTGGCAGCTCGCTCACCCTGCTTGACTTCAGCAGCGGGAATTCACTGGCGCCTGGTTTTGGCAGCTCAGGTCCAGCCTGGAGCCTGCTGTGGGCTCGGGACCCTGGGTTTACACTACTGCCTTGGTTGCATGGGGCATCTGCCTTCTCTGGATTCTCCCACCTGTGCCTGAATTTCCTTTGCTTAGAATGATTGGATTAAGGCCTGCTCTGATTCACCGTGGCCTCATTTCTTCTTAGATCCACTTTAGAATTGAGTTCACCCCCAGGGGCCGGAGGTCAGGCCTTGAGCGTGACTTAGGCTGCACAGCAAGTAACCCTTTCAGTGGACTGTGGAGGAACCTGCAGCTCAGAGCAATGACATGTTATGTCTAAGGCAACCTCCCTCTCAGAGGAAGAGCTCGTTCTTAGACTCTCCATTTTCCATTATGCGTAATTTTGCTAAAGACTGGCTGAGGGACGATTTGAGAGCCTTTAGCAGGAGGCCTGAGCTGATGGCGGTCTACCCTGGTATTTTGCCACAGGGAAGAGGTCAGCATGTGTTAATGAGCCATTTTACCAGATTAAGACCTTGTCTTTTCTCGTTGCCTTTCGCTTTCGAAGTAACATTCCTTTAAACACCAAGCTCCATGCTAGGAGTCTGCAGATGATTTCTGTAAAGGGCCAGATAGGAACTCTTTTTGACCCTACAACCCAGAGAGTTATTGTCTCAGATACTCTGCTCTACCGTGGCAGCGTGGAAGCAGCCGTAGGGAGTTCATAAAAGATGGACTCTTTGGAATACGTGACTGTATTCTAATAAAGGTTTATTTATTTATGGATAACAAAATTCAAATTTTGCTCAGTTTCACATATGATGAAATTGTATTTTTTCCAACCATTTAAAAATGTAAATAAACATCCTTAACTCACAGGCTGTAGAAAATCAGGGGG
This sequence comes from Myrmecophaga tridactyla, assembly GCA_004026745.1. Classification (NCBI taxonomy): domain Eukaryota; kingdom Metazoa; phylum Chordata; class Mammalia; order Pilosa; family Myrmecophagidae; genus Myrmecophaga; species Myrmecophaga tridactyla. The sequence continues at coordinate 28,564 of PVIY010017611.1, read as the reverse complement.
TGAGCCAGATTTGGCCTGCTGGGGTAGTTTGCAGACTTCTCCACATTCACATATGCAAAAACAAAACAAAACCATAAAACTGCCTCCATCTGTCAGGACAAAGGCATATGTCTCTGTTCTCAAACGTGAACAAAAATGGACGGTTTCTGACATGATTTCATGGGACATTCTTGGCTGTCTGTGAGCATTTGTTGAACGAAAGAATCGTAAACAATAGTAAGGAAATGTAAATAAGTCCCAGAGAAATATGGAAAATTCAAGGTAAAGATGTGATTATTAGGGTCAGGAAAGTTGTGAAAGACTTCACAATGGGCAAAAGCAAAGCTGCCTGGGTGTGGCCTCTGTTGCACCCTTCCTGGTTAGCTCTGTGTTCATTGTCTTCCAGCTACTTTCCTGCTCTGTACGTGGTAGGAAGCCAGTCACATTGCAGATGGTTCTTGTGCATGGAAATGGAAATAAATTGTGTCCAGTGCAGTGCAGTTGCACTCAATGCTTGCCCCACTGCCACAGGACTTTTGCATCTATTTGTAAAGTTATTCCAGCATTTTTTATCTGCATACATATATATGTATACTGTATAAATGTACATACTTGTGTGTATATACATATACTTTAAATATATTTATTTAGAATACTCCATTGAACCTACTGTTACATATCAGTGGTTCCCTTGATATTTACTGAGCTAAATAAGATCATTGATGTGTTCATTTCCTATCTGCATGAGAGCCGTGTCTTTACTTAAAAGAAATGATCTTTTAGCATTAGTCTCCGAGTTTCCTTTCAGATGTTACAGTTATGAATTACACGCTTGGTGACAACCCACATGCCTGTAGAGAATCAGCCTGCTCACCTTTCCCTTTCTGGGATGTAACTCCTCTCTTGACTCTCGTTTTCCATTTAGTTTTCATTGCATGCGCTGAAGCGCAGTAACGTGGGGCCGGGTGTGATGCTGTCGCCCGCTTTTCTTTGATCTGAGTGGGGGTTTTGCTCTTGTAAGAGCCACAGCTCTACAGTCTGAGGAAGTTTCCAAGGTTTGTTCAGAGCCCAGTATTAGAGGTGAGGAAGATTGGTTTTGGTAGTTTGAGCATCTGGATGGCTTCATTTAGCATCTGTGAAATTTATTGGATAATGGCCAAACTTCTTAAACAAAACCCAGTGTGACAGTAGAAGGTTTTTTGTTTTGTGTTAGATGCTTTAAGTGGTAATGACTGTAAATCCATAGAGCTCCGCACCCCCCCCCCCCAAAAAAAACACCACCATATCTCAAGGAGAAAAATGGAATCTCAGGTGCTCAGGGTATTCATATAGCTTTACTTGACTTTTTTGTTTGTTTGTTTTACCAGTGTTAATATTTATTAGAAAACCACAGTAATCAAAACAGCATAGTACTGGCATCAGGACAGATGCATAGACCAATGCCATCAAATTCAGAGCCCAGTAATCAGCCCTCACATATATGCCAATTGATTGTTGATAAGATGGCAAAGACCACTCAATTAGGAAAAAAGGTCACTTCAACAGTTGGTGCTCAGAAAACTAGATCTCCATTTGCAAAAAAAAGAAAGAACTCTTACCTCACGTCATAATTCCAAATAAACACAAAAGACCTTAACATAAGAGGTAGACCTATCAAAATCCTAGAAAAAAATGTAGGGAAGCAGCCTTAGGATCCTGTGTTAGGCAGTGATTTTAGATTTTATACCCAAAGAACAAAAGGAAAAATATAGATTAATGGGACTGCATCAAAAAAAAAAAAAATCCTTTTTGCCTTACATGACTTTACATGAAAACGAAATGGAACCTATACAATGGGAGAAAATATTTGGAAACCACATATTTGATAAAGGTTTCATATCCAGAATACATTAAGAAATTTTTCAGCTTAACAAGAAGCAACAACACAATTGAAAGTTGGGCAAAAGTCTTTAAGACCTCTCTCTCCAGAGGCGCTATACAAATGCCCAGAAAGAACATGACAAGAAGCTTAACACCATTAGCAGTCAAGGAAATGCACATCAAAGCCACAAATAGAAACCGTTTCACACCCATTAGAATGGCTGCTATCAAAAAATGGAAAATAACAAGTGTTGGAGAGGTTGCAGAGAAATAAGAACACGCATTTATTGCTGGTGGCAATGTAAAATGGAGCAGCCCCTACGGAAAACAGCTGGTTCCCCAGAAAGCCAAGTATAGAACTAACACAACCCTCAACAATCATGCTACCTGGCGTATGCCCCAAACAACTGAAAGTGGGGCCTCAAACTAATATTTTCATACCAGTGTTCATAGTAGCATCACTCACAACTGACAAAAGACAGAAGCAATCCAAGTGTCTGTCAATTGCTGAACAGATAAACACAATGTGGTATGTACAAACAGTGGAACGTTATTCAGCCGTAAAATGAATGAAGTCCTGATATATATGACAACGTGAATGAACCTTGAAGAGATCATATTCAGTAAAATAAAACAAACCCTAAAGGACAGATTTTGATTATTTCAGTGATTTGAAATAATTAGAATAAGTAAACTCATAGAGTCAGAATCTAGAATATAGGTTACCAGGGCACAAGATGGTGATAGGAAATGGGAGGTTAAGGCTTAAAATGTTCCATGATTGGTAATGGATGGTGGTGATGGTAGCACAGTGCTGCAAATTTAGTCAACAGCACTAAAATATATATCTAATATGACAAAAAGGGAAAATGTTAGATTGTATATATGATAAGAGAACGTTTTTATAAAAAATTCATGGAACTACACTAAAAACAGTGAAACATATGTTAAATCATGGATAATTATAAACATTTGCTATCATCAGTCATCACAAATGTTCACACAAATATAAGCTGTTGGTGTTGGGGAGAGGTATGGAAATCCTGTATTTTACGCTTGATTGTTTTGTAGTTCTCCCCCATCCCACCCCCGAAATTAACACATAGGTATACATGAAATAAAGCATGTGTGGGAATTGTTTGCTAAAAGGTCAAAATGCTGATAAAAGAAATTTAAAAATAGTTAAATGGAGACACATAATATCTTCATGAATTGTCTCAGTATAGCAAAGGTTTTCCAAGTTGTTTTTGAGGTTTTATGCAAAACCATGCAAGTGTTTTATAGATATATACACATTTATTCTAAAATTTATAAGAAAATTAACTGGTTGCTGACTAGCGAAAACATATTTACAGAAAAGAATAATGGTGGCAGAATCACTGTACTCTATATTAAGTCTTAGTATATACCTACATGGTATAGTAATCATGATAGTGCAGTCTTGGCAAAGAGAGAGACACATAGATCAATGGAATAGATTAGAGAACCCAGAAATAAATCTTTATAAATAATCTCAACTGATTTTTGAGAAGAGCAAAAGCAATTCAATGGAGGAAGAACAGCTTTTCCAACAAATGGTGCTGGAGTATTTGGACACCCATAGGCTAAAAAATGAACTTTGATCTAAATCTCAGGTGTGTTGCTTCCGGAACAAAGTGTGGAAGAGTGCATAGGAGTTCTCTATGTACTCTCTTCCACTGACATTGCTACTTGGAAACTACCTATTCCAGTATGTTCATGTTCTCTGAAGGAAAAAAATCAGCCTGGGTCTATGGGCCGCCACTTACTAAGCTTTGTGGAGTGCCCCTAAACCACACAGAACTGCATGTGACTGAAACTCTCACCTGTGTGTGTTAAGCCACTCATATTTCAGGATATGTTTGTTAATGCATCATAGCTAAATTAACTTAAACAATTCAGAAGGGTTTTGAGCAGAGGAATGAAGTTATTTGACTTCCATTTCAACAGGGTCACTCTACCTCCTGTATTGATAGTACACCGAAAGTGAGGAATCATTCCCTGACTTTTATAATCAACTTCAAGGATAAAGTTGGTGTGCATTGAACATTGCTTCTTTAGGGGGTTAACAAACTCTTTCATGGGAAAGCCTTCATCAACAGTGACCGGAAAGAAGTATGGGAAGTATGTGCCACTGGAGAATCTGGCTTCTTGTAGAAACCTTCTCAAATGACATCATTAATTTCCCTTAATTTTGGGTACCAGTGCCATTATTTATATGAGTAAACATCATGTTATCATTTGTCAGGAGAAAATAAATATGATGGGATATTATGGGGTAGAGAAGAGACAGAAATATTCTATTGTTTCCTTAAACCACTGGCAGAACTAAAAGTTCTGTATGGAATGTATATGGAAATGAATTGTTACAGTGAAAGCCTATCTAGTGTTCTCTTGAAAAAGCAGTTTGTACAGGCAGTATTGTTTTAGCATGATCAAAATAAATTGTCGAATGCAAATTTCTCCAAGGATCCTATATCATTTTGCCAGTAAAGGGCATGACTCAAATACCCTAAGACCCCGGGTCAGCCTGGGTCCTCCGTGCTTACTGAGAGAGAGTCTGTCTTAGAGGAGACCTCTTGCATTTCTCAGTCTACGTGCAATTGAAAATTAAGTACACACCAGGCATCGATTAGGGTCCACGTGCAGTGACTGTTACAAAGACTCCATCCAGTATTGCTGTACAGGTAACGTTAAAATGGGTATCAGAGCTGCTGTAAAGGCAAAAACAGGGAAGAAAAATGAAAATGTGAAACAGGCAAAAAAAAACACAACTTGCAAATGGAATAGTTAAATTTAAAATATCGTTTCAGGACACCATTTAAATGGTAAGGGACCAGGACTGAGATTTGTGAGAAACAGCTGAAGAGTTCCATCCTGTCCCTTGTAGTGATAGTGCTGGTTGATAGATGAGTTAATGGTTTAAAGGATGTGAGATTTGCCACCCCTTTACATCTGTCAAAGCCCCCCTGGAAGGCAAGTCCACAGTTCTAATCTGAGCCTCCAGCTTTGAGATTTGCTTCCCTCCAGGACTGTGATTCTTATGATAAGTGTTCTGCTCTCATGCTGGGAACTTTTATCAAACATATTAGTCTGTATTTGAGTGATCATTAGCCTGGAAGCTGCAACATTCCAGTTCTTTTAGCCTCAAAACTAGTCCCTTACAAAAAAAATATACAAAACTTTCTGCTAAGCTTGTGGCACAATCAGTATTTAAAGATAAGAATGGTTTTTTAAATCTAGATTTGCATCTAGTTTGTGACATGTTAATAGCTCAATGCATTTCTCCATTTTATGGGTATGAAAGACAATTCCACCTGCTGTAAACGTCTAAGGAAAGAAATCCGGAAGGGAAAAGGCACCTCCTGTAAACTTTTATTCTACTTCTTCTCCTAATCTCTTACTGTTAATTTCTCCTTCCATCTAATGAAAGAAGATGCAAACGAAGTTTTTTTATTTGGTACACAATTGAAAAAAGGGCTCCTTCAAACTGGCTTTAGGAAGAGAATCAGTTCTGAGCATATGAAAAACATCTGAGTCAAGATTCTTTGCATGGTGATTACAGTCAGACAGCTGTTTTGAAGTTGTAATTGTGCTCTCAGAAGACGTGGATAACCACCAATTGTTTGAAGATGTTGGGGGTTGATCTCAACTGCTAGAGAGCACCAACGGTGAATGGAGATTATGGGATGTTATGTTTTAGAAATGTGACAGCACTGGATTTCAGAGGCAGGGTAGACTACAGTTCGTAGGCATTAAATGTGTGTTCCAACCCCGACGAGAGACTTGGTCAAAACATGCTCTACTAAAGCGGAAACTTGCATGGAATTTAGAGGTCAACATGTACTTTTTTGCATCCATCATGTGGACTTCATCCCATAGGTAATCCTTGGCATGATGGTCAGATCATCTGGTAGTTATTCTACCTAATCACACATAGAAATTCCTTTCAAAAAACCTAATTTGTGTCAATGCATAGTCTACCTTGGAAAATGTCTGTTTGGACCTTTAATTATTACAAAGGCTGTCAGACCTAACTAGAGTTTTGATGGCTATGAAATGACATTAAGTGTCAACAAACCTGTTATTCTCCTGGAATGAAATATCAGACTCACTATATCCTTGTGGCTCCAAAAGCCCTCAGAGAAAAACAATATTTATGTATGCCTGATGGATGTATAGTTTCCAGATGCACTCCAATCTGTTCTGTGATTACAAAACTAAACCATGTATCTTTGGCTTTTCAAGGTAGACCTTTAAAGAAGCGCTTTTACTGAATCACATGTGGCTCCAGTGCCGCTGTTCTGTGTTGTATTCCTAGAAATGATCTCAAAAGTCCTGCTCATTGAGGCTACTCCGAAGACTTTTGTTGAGGACATTGTTCCATTATTGTGTGCCATCTTTGCTAGCAGGAAACGGGGAGTCATTCATTCTGGTTACATTCTTGGTATGAAGTGTGCTGCCTTAAGAAATTGGTGAATTTTTTGCCTATGAATTCTGTAGGTTTTCTAACTAATAGTGTCTTCCTGTGAGAATTGGCTACAAGAAAGCTAAAAGATAAAATAGTTTGCCATAACATGGGTATCAAAACTAATTGCGTGTATTTGGGGAACTAATTTTATCCCTGATTCAACCCCCCCCCCCCCAGTTTTTATTTCCTTTTATCTCATTTTTTCATCCACTTAAGATTTGTTTTCTGGCTGTATCATATGGCTCTTTGTAAATTGTCTTGTATCATTTTAAGAGTGGCGAAGGCCATAAGTTCATAAAATATTAAGTGACTAGGATGGTACCGTATTGTAATAGAAATTATCCCAGATAATTTGGTTTGCTGAGCTTGGTTTCCTGAGCTGTTTCATACACAATTTCGTGGAGCAGGAAAACAATGTGAGCAGATGGGTCGATCCACGCTGAAGGTGTTTGAGCCAGGAAGCAGTGATCACAGTGCCACGGCCGCCTTGGTGGGGGGTGGGCAGCAGGGTCTCCTGTGAATTAGGTGCTGTCTGTAATCTGGCCACCAACATCAGAAAAAGAAATGTAAGCGATGAAAACAAGGAGTGTACTCTAAACAGTTTTTGACGGGGCATGAGATGAGGGGTAGGAGGGTGAGGAGCTTTTATTTGTGTGTGTGTGTGTGTGTGTGTGTGTGTGCGCGCGCGCGTGCGTGTATGTGTGCCATCAGAGGCGAGGGGGCTGGGCACTCTTCACAGCCCTCAAGTCATAAATAGCAGAGGTCAGAGGATAGCCTTTCACCCTGCACAATGGAGAAGGGCCACGCTCGCTGTGGTCTTTCAGGGCTTAGCGGCCAGCATGGGTAAGTTCATTTTCCATTTGCCTGGGAAAAAAGTGACTTTAAAGTGTGCACTTTGTAAAGTGTCTTCTCTGTCTCTCCCTCTCTCTCTCATTGGTAGTAGTTTATGTTGATTTCTCAAAGAACCTTCTCTAGCTACCTTCAGTTCTGGGGGTCACCGTTGAAAATCATGAGCATAGCCAGAAAGATATTTGACAAACTGAATTTCTGCTTCTTAACGACAGTGGAAATGTCACTCAGAAGATAGAGCCGAGATGGCCGGGCTGGCTGTTTTGTAACACTGCTGTCTCAGTTCATGTGAATGTGAATATTCACGTTTGAAGTCAGTTTGGGGAAAGTGCCGCTTTAACAGAAAAAACTTGGTGATTAGAAAAGTGGGGTCCC
>PVIY010017611.1:0-20912 GCA_004026745.1 Myrmecophaga tridactyla | reverse complement strand
GAGTTTTGGCTTTTTACATCCAACTGTATGCACATTTTCCCTTTTTGTAGGGGGAAATAATGCCTGCACTAGGGATAACCCTCCTCCCTTCCTCCTAAATCCTTCCACAAAAAGATCCTTATTAAGGCTGGCATTCTGAGGAACTAAACGCTGCTTTAACTTTGCTTTATCTGCTTGGCTGAGCACAGTGTAGGGAGGTGGCGGCATCCCCATTCCGGCCGCGAGCAGCCCTCTCTATTCACTGGGGGCCCTTTGGGCACAGAAATAATCCCTTCCTTGAATCTTTTGAAAAAGCAACTCAACTATGCAGGCTAATCAACTGTAAATTGTAGCCATCTCGAAAGTATCGCATGAAGGAGCATCGCAAAATGCTCCAACGCACAGAGCTTCCTTGCTCTGCTTCTTGAAAGGCAGCACGGTAGTTCCGAGACCCAGTGCACGGTCGCGGCGCCTGCGTCTGTTTGCTGTGTTTGGGAACCTCGGAGTCACGCCCCGCGTCTCCTTCTCTCCTATGCATGCGCGTCTCTGTTTCCCGATTTCATTTGTCATTTCCAAACAAAAAGGCAGGGAGTCTCCCGAGGATTTTTGCTTTCCAGTTAGCACTAGAAGATATTTTATAAGAAGGAATGAACTCTGATGGATAAGATTCAGTAATACAGGGAAACTTTCCTGTATCACTCCTAAATCATTTTCTGCCTCATATTGGCACCATCTGTGGTAGGGACAAGCAAGGTGAGTCAGAGAAGTTGTATCTCTATGCCCTTGTGTGCGGCTGTGCTGACGCCCCCAACGTGATCCCGTTGGCTTTCATTCTCGGTGACCTCGAATTTGGTCAGGGCAGTCTAGTTTGTCTGCATTTTCCTTTGACTTTTTTTTTGTGTGCTGTATGGCGGGCTCACATTTCATTCTTTTTCCATGTGAGCATCCCATTACTACAGCAGCACTGTTTGTTGAATTTGTTTGTTTTTGTTGATTTCTTTGTTTGGGAAGTACATGGGCCAGGAATTGAACCCCGGGCTCCGACATGGCAGGTGAGAATTCTACCACTGAACTACCCTCACAGCCCCTCCTCTCCTTTGACTTTTAAATAATACATTTATAGCAGGATGATTCAGCTGTAGAATATTTTAGAGTGTAGAGTTGGGAGCTCTCTTGAAGAATGACCATAATGTAATGGAAATGGGATAAAGGCATTTTTCTCTAATCTTGGGAAAGAGAGTGGGAACCTTTGGTCAATGAAGTGTCCATTCTTCACGTGCCACACCCATACCAGGGCAGTGTTCCTGTCTTGAGTTCTGGATTCAATCCTTTATTGGTCATTTCTGATTTAAGGTCCTGTAATAACCCCTTGAAGTTATTGTCCTAATTTAAGCTCCTTTCTTCTTCTGTTTGAGTGGGAGACAGTAGGTAGCATGCTGGAGTGTTTAGCTTTTGGGCTCCAGCACCAAAGGATCCCTCACAAGTTCGTTGACTGGGCCCTAGCTGCTTATTATCCTTTCCAAACCTGTCTCTTCCCCTGGATTCTCAATCTCAATTAAAAGCATAAATATTCACTCAGATAGCCTAACTGAAGCCTCGACAGCCTTTTCAAGTACCTTCTTCTCCTTTACTTTTATATCAAATAAAGCTCTTTGGATTCATCTCTCAAAATACTTTGCCTTCTTCTCTGCTATAACTCAAGCACTCATCTGTCCTGGAAGCATCCTAATCCCTAATTCCTATTCATCTCCCTGCTTTTGCTTTTTAAGGCTCTCGATTCCTGAGAACAGTGCTTCTTCTATTTAATCACCTGTTGAGCTTGTTCAATACAGATTCCTGGGCCCTCCTCCCAAGTTTCTCATTCAGTGGTTCTTGCCTGGGGTCTGAGATTCTGGATTTCTTAGCGGCTTCCTGTGGATGGTGGGCTGCTGTTTCGGTTGGCCCTGACCTACAGGCTCAGAGTGGATGTTTAGTATATCCTTTGGTGTCCTTCACATTTGGGTCTTTCTTAGGTTTCCTAGGGCTGCTGTAACAAAGCACCACAGACTAGGGGGCATGAAACAGCAGACATTTATGCATCTCAGCTCTGGAGGGCTAAAGTCTAAAATCAAGGTGTCAGCAGAGCCATGTTTCCTCTTAAACTCATAGAGGAGAATCCTTCCTTGCCTCTTTAGTTTCTGGTGTCAGCTGACAGCCTTGGCATTCCTTGGCTTTCATATGCATTGCTCCATTCCCTGCCTCCATTTCCTGAATGTCCATATTCTCTCTGTCTGTGTGTGTCTCTTCTCCCTTTCCTTTAAGGACACCAGTCCTGTTGAATTAATGGTGTCATCCCCCTACCCTGCTCCAAATCTCATCTTGAGTAAACACATTGGCAAAAACCCTGTTGCCAAATAAGGTCACATTCACAGGATCAGGGGCTGGAACTTGAACATATCTTTAGGAGAACACAATTCAGCCCAGCACATATCACCACCTCAGTTTCCAGGCAGGTCTGTTCTTTTTTACTCTGTATTTCTCTTTAGAACCCCAGGAGAACTTTTTTAGACCCCCTCGCAGACCACATTTCCCCAGGCCTCTGTATCATTATCAATGTGTCACATGTACCAATGTGTCATGACCCAGCCTTAGGGGCCACTCATCTTGACCAGGTTCCCTGAACCTTAATACCCATTACCTGGAGATCTTGGTTGACTGCATGCTCTGACCAGCAGGTCTGGATGGGAACCAGGGGTCAGCATTTCCTGCACTCGGGTGAGGCTGGTGCTCCTGGTCTATGGAGCACGCTTTGAGTATCAAGAGTCTAATCAACTAAACTGCAATTTCTGAAACTTGTGGCACTAGAACCATATGGAGAAACACTTTGCTAATTAGTGGCAAAGGTTGTCCTGACCCACAGTTGAGTGAATTTTCCATTTTACTGTGCATTGACTACTTTTTCTTTTCTTGCACCTAATGGTGCAATGGAGATTTTTCTCTGTTCCAAACCATGAACGTATTTCATCATACATAAAATTCATTTAGGCAAGTTGACTTCCAAGAGTCGTTGTCATTGAAGAAGGAAATACTCATCTAAAATAAACTTTATTTTATCTTTGGGAAAAAGGCTCATTCTTAGCAATCTGCTCATCTCTCGGAAAGCCCCTTTAATGAGGCCACAAGTTGAGTAGAAAATGTTTTAAGATAGCTTATGGGTACAAGGCAAGAGAGGAAGTGTCTTTCAGCATAATATCCATGGAAAGGAAAATGTCTACTCTCCTTTAATTGTCTCTCCTTTTTCGCACTCTAATTCTACAATTAAGCAAATGCAGAGATTCATGCCAGTGGATTCCAGAGGGCACATTTTCAGAGCTCTTTCAGTGAGTTGAAGGGTACCAAGACTGCCAAATTTTCTGCTGCCCTCTCCTATCTTGCTATACAAGGATGCCCGTGGGTGTTTGTGTGTCTGTGTTTCGCTCATGAATAGAAGGTTGGCATATCCATGCTGTACATCTTTTAAAGCTAAGTTTTACTTTATTATTATTTTTTTTATCCTGAGTTGTTGAGCGGAAGCTTGGTGAAACAGTGGCATCATTTATTCTCTAGGACCTTTGAGGTGAATGACTACTCATATGAATTAATGGCTTTAGAGCTTTTTGTCCAATGGAAAAGCCCTTGAACCTAATAAATAGCCTGGCAAATTTTGTTTTGTAGTTAAAGGGAATTATATATTTTGCTCTTTTCTTAGCTGTTCACTTAAGGGGTCATTTTCTCTCTAGATTATATGACCCTTGGCATGCTGTGTGCTCCCGTAGGAAGTGATTTCTGTTCCCATTAAAGGCTTCATTCATCCATGGTAATGTTTGGGTAGTTTGTTTATGAGTCTTTCTCTTCAGATCGATTGCTATCAGTTGGGAAGAGAGAGTATGGTTTACAGCCCCTGGGGTTCCTGTGTGTTCCCTTTGAAGGGTGGGCAAGATTTTATTCTTCTTCTGTTTTCTTGAGTCCAGCACCAAGTTTGGCCATCCTCCAGAAAGGGAGATTGAATTTTAAGGATTGTGAAATGGGGAAAGCATATGGTTTACTCCATGAGCTCTCATAATAATGTGAGGAGGTTGCGATTATTTTCCTCATTTTATGGTTTAGAAAGCTGGGGAACAGGTGGGATAATGTCTTGCTCAGGGTTCCAGGAATTTGCTGAGCAGGGGCTAAATTTCTTTCTGAAGCTTTTTCTTTTTCTTTAAACTATTATTCCTAGAGTAAGAAACTTGGTGAATTTATGTTCAAATTATTTAGAGGAGAAATATTATAAAAGTTTAATGCTTTTCACCTTACTGGTTATTGTTTCTTTTAAACAGTATCCGTGCATTTCTTGAAATACAGAACTAGAAGCTAAAAGTATCTCAGAAAGTAGGTGCTTGGGCTCAATTTCCTTTGGAATTCTGAGGAGACCATTTGTTTTACCTAAGTATTGGGTTTGAATGGACTTCAGGATGCTCAGTAACTTAAGAGTTCCCCAAGTTAACTTATTTAACTCATTTTGATGGATTTTTTTTTCCCTTCTCAAATTAAAGTGACAAGTGCTAAACTTTTCAGTGAGTTCTGAGGGTCTGGCATTGTCTTGGTGTCAAGTGGGGACAGTGGGGGGTGGCCAGGCCGGTCTGCAGGACGCTTTCTGGGTCACTCCTGCTGCCTGGGCAGAAGCCAGACCTGCTCCAGGGTGATGGAGTGATTGGAGTGCTGGGAAGGCTGGTGGTGTGGAGTGCAGTGGGGGCTCATGAGGGGATCTGGACCCAGCAGGAACAGCTTGGGGTGGTTACGGATGTTAATTTTTTTCTTTGATTCTATACCCTACCACTGACTGCTATCTGTCCATCTCATTATTCCCTCACTGGGTGGCAGGTATGGATATAAAAACCCCTGTAGTGCTATTTTCCCCCTTTTATTATTAATTTTGTAGCATTTTACGCATTGCTAAATTATGGTCTCTTTCACTGCTCTGAGTTAAAGGCAGTAAATGAATAATTATGTGTAAATAGGACAAAAGCTTATACTGTTTAACCATCCATAGCTCTTTCAGAAAAAGTAAACTTCCCAATAAACTACACGTCCAGCTTTTTATAATAATTTCTGTAAATTTTAAGACAATCCTTTCCAATATGGTAGCACAAGTCACATGCAACTATTTACATTTACATTTAAATTAATTTAAATTGAATACAGTTAAGAACTGGTTCCACATACTAGCTCAATGGTTCACAACTTGAAGCAGCAGCCGAGTTGGGCAGTGGAAGTCTAGAACATTCCCATCCGTCACCACAGACAGTTCTTTTGGAATCTGCCCTCTCCAGTGAGAGAGAAGGACTGGGACGATTGGGAAGGAACGGGCTCATGAAAATGGATGTCTTTGAAGATGGCCCTACAGATCCTGGATTCCTTTTTCCTAGGCAGTCTCTTAGGTTTGGGAAGCGGTGATTGCCCTGGAAGCCATGGTGTTAAAAAGAAGGCCCATTGTCATCTCCATGATTGATAGATACCTTCACATGACTTGCCTAATTTTATTTTTGCAAAGAAAACACTGTCAACTAGATAAACCCTTTGTTTTACAGATTATTAAAATGAGAATGTGAATTATTTATTTGGCTGTCTTAATATGGGAATAAATCAGTGTCTTTTTTTAAAAAGAAAATTGATTGAACCATGCCAATGTCACAAGACCCCAGCTCCTTTCTGCCCTATTACCTTTGTCTCTTTTGATGCAGTTTATTTATTTAAACTTTTTATTGTGTAGTATAACATATAAACAAAGGAAAGAAATAAAAAAGCACTAGTTTTCAAAGCACTCTTCAACAAATAGTTACAGGGCAGATCCCAGAGTCTGTCATGGGCTACCACACTATCCTCTCAGAATTTTCCTTCTAGCTGCTCCAGAATATAGCAGGCTAGAAGGCTTAAATATTTTTTTATCACCACAATCAACTTTTTTCCTTTCTTTTTTGTGAAAAATAACATATATACAAAAAAGCAATAAATTTCAAAGCACAGCTCCATAACTGGTTGTAGAGTATATTTCAGAGTTTGACATGGGTTACAATTCCACAACTTTAGGTTTTTACTTCTAGCTGCTCCAAGATACTGGAGACTAAAAGAGATATTAGTTTAATGATTCAGCAATCATATTTATTTGTTAAATCCTATTTTCTCTGTATAATTCCACCATCACTTTTGATTTTTCTATCCCCCTTTTTAGGGTTGTTTGGGCTATGGCCGTTCTAACGTGTTCTTGTTGGAAGGGTCTGTCAGTAATATGGGGTAGGGAGATGGAACTATCTGATGTTCTGGAGAGGCTGGGCCTTCTAGGTCTCAGGACTTGCCTGGACCAGGGACCCATCTGGAGGTTGCAGGTTTCTGGAAAGTTACACTAGTGCATGGAACCCTTGTGGAATCTTATATATTGCCCTAGGTGTTCTTTAGGATTGGCTGGAATGGTCCTGGTTGGAGGTTGGAAGGTTAAGATAGGTAGCAAGGTCTACCTGAAGCTTGTGTAAGAGCAACCTTCAGAGTAGCCTTTCAACTCTATTTGATCTCTCTCTACCTCTGATACTTTATTAGTTATACTTCTTCCCCCCTTTTGGGCAAGATGGAATTGTTGATTCCATGGTGCCGGGGCTAGATTCAGCCTTGGATTCATATACCACATTGGGGGAGGGCAATGATTTCACTTGCAAAGTTGGGCTTAGAGAGAGTGAGGCCACATCTGAGCAACAAAAGAGGTCCTCCAGAAGTAACTCTTAGGCATATTTATAGGTGAGTTAAGCTTCTCTGATACATACATAAGCTTCACAAGAATAAGTCTCAAGATCAAGGGCATGGCCTACTGATTTGGGTGTCCCTATAGTTTGACACAATATCAAAAGATTTCCTGATGGTAGAAGTTAAAAATTCCCATATTTTTTCTCCCACCCATCAAGGGACTATGCCAATACTTTTTTTTAATTATCTGTTTAATATACTCTGTCATTTATCCAGGCATTACATTACACTATACAGGATTAAAGGACCTCTTTCTTATTCTGGGCTTCCTTGTGTTTCAGTTGTTTAAATGAGCTGTACAGATAAGTTGACTTAGATTACGTGCAGCAGAAATTTTGTTTCCAGACCAAATAAACCTTTCTTCCTTTGGTCTCAAAGAGTTATGTGTCGTTCTAAAATATAGACATTGTCTTCATTATCCCTGAGTTCTGAGTTACTTAAACCCCAACCTGATCGGCTTCATTCTTAGCGCTAAATATAAGTCATGCACACATACATACATATATACACACACACACACATACACATACATACATTTTGCCTCACCAGATGTCCCACACATTCATTCACATCATTGCTTGTCTCATGACTTTGCTTCTTTTTTGTAGCAGCACAAGATTCATTCATTAAGTATACATCATTGTTCTCCAAACTGCTTCTCAGTCAGTGCATCCTTCAGCTACCTGCATTCATCAGGGTTATGTATAGTGCCCAAGTCCACAGTTCACCAACACTCTCAATTTTAGATAATTTCATTGTTCTCAAGAGAAAGAAAACCAATAAACACACCCTCGCCAAATAGGAAATCTAAACCTCCTCTTAAATCTTGTCCCTCCCCCCATTATTTACCTCTGCTGTTGCTGTGGTAGTGCTGATGGTTTCCTTTTGAACATAGCTCGTAGCATGCAATAGCAGTTTTCCCCCTGTACCCTGGAATTAAGCACTCTTTGTATATGAATCATAGCTTTGAAGTAGTTCTTATGAGAACTAATTTATATTTCTGATGTTAATCTGTGAGACACGTAGGTCTATACAACCCCTTTCAATCTTGTGTATCTTCAATATGGTAATATTACTTAGAGACCCACTGGAGAACCACCTTTACTTCTATCTATTTCCTTATTTGGGGCTCAACCTCATTAGCTAACCATTCACCCATCTCTAGTGTCTATATATCTCTAAGTCTCCTATATCCTGTATTATAAGCCTCTGATTTTACCTTTACCATGGTCATAAAAGTGGAATCATACAGTATCTATTCTTTTGTATCTGGCTAATTTCACTCAGCATTATGTCCTCAAAGTTCAGCCATCTTGTTATGTGCTTTAGGACATCATTTCATCTTACTGCTGCATAATATTCCATCGTATGTATATACCACAGTTTGTTGATTCACTAGCCTGTTAATGGGCATTTGGTTTGTTTCCATCTTTGGCAATTGTGAATAATGCTCCTCTGAACATCAGTGTGCAAACATCTGTTTGTGTCATTGCTTTCAGCTCTTCTGGGTATATACCAAGTAGTGCTATTGCTGGGTCATAAGGCAACTCGATATTTAGTTTCCTAAGGAACTGCCAAACAGGCTTCCATAGTGGCTGCACCATTATACAGTCCCACCAGCAGTGTATAAATGTCCCAGATTCTCCACATCCTCTCTAACATTTATAGTTTCCTGTTTGTTTAATAGCAGCCATTCTTATAGGTGTGAGGTGGTGTCTCATTGTAGTCTTGATCTGCATTTCCCTTATAGCCAATGAAAATGAACATCTCTTTATGTGCTTTTGAGCCATCTGTATTTGTGCTTCAGAAAAATGCCTGTTCATATCTTTAGCACATTTTATAATTGGGTTTGTTCTTTTGTTGGTGAGTTGTATGATTTCTTTGTGTATACAGGATTTCAAACCTTTGTCCATCTTAGTATGTGATTAAATTAATGTCTTTTAAAAAGAAAATGGAGCCATGCCTGCATCACAAGACCCCAGCTCCTTTCTGCCCTGTTGCCTTTGTCTCTTTTGATAGAGTTTTAAAGGCTTAAAATATTTGTCATAACTTGTTAGAAATAGGTGACCTCTCAAAATCCAAAGTAGTTTTTATATCGTCATTTTCCATGGTCATTTTTTGGAAGGGAAAGAACGAAAGATATGAACAAAATATTCTTCTTTGCCCTCATTGTACAATTCTGTAATTATTTTATGGATTGTCTCAGATTTGCAAATTATGCTTTCATAAGTGTATTTTTCATGGCACATCTCATTAAAGAAGTCCTTTTTCCTCCCCTCCAACAGTGCCTCTGGACAAAGGAGATGATATTTTCCAAAAAGTATTAGGTTTTTTTGTTTTTCCACATTTGGAAAGGTCATTGTGCTCAAATGAGTTTATGATGTAATGATGACCTGATGTACGCTCCTGGTTTTCTTTTGCTTGTGTTTTAAAAAGAAAATTTCAGTATTTTTTTTTTTAAGAAGTTAGAGTTATTCTATCTCCGTGGAATGAGATATTTTTGAGAGGAAACAAAAATAAAATTCTAACGTAGATCTAGAGGAACTCAGTTCTGCAATTTTAGTAAAGGTAGTGAGTTTGCTATTTGAGATAATTAAATAAAGATGAGTCTAAAAACCATTTTGCTTTTTAAAGCAAGGAATATAAGTTGAGGCCTCCCATGAAAAACTCCCTTTGACTGTTTTTGAATTGGATTGTTGAGATAGAAAACATTAAATTATAGAGCTCAATGAAACGGGCTTTTTATATATATAACTTACTTACTGATTGCATTGACCATTGGTTATCAAGTGGAAACTGGGGTTGGCCTTGTTTCTAGAATACAGTTATTTGTTATGTATCTGGGTGGGACTGTCCAGTAACCACACAGAGGAAATGAACTCTGGTGAAATGGTTACCAGGCCTTTCTTAGAGTAAAGAATTTGAGGAAATCCTTGGAGATGCTGCTTTCCTGTTCTGAGAATTGCTGGCAGCATCTGATCAATTTATGTATTACCACATGTTCTGGCCTAAAAATGATCCCATAAAAATGTGGAATACATTATGTTACAAGATACTTGGGAGTTTCTCTCTTAACTTTTGAAAGGGAATTTGTACTGGTCGAGAGGTGCCAAATTCATCACTTTGGGGTTGTGAAAAATCCCTGTCTAGTGTAGGACATCCAGTAGCCCAGGCATTCTAGACTCAATTTGGAGACTTTCTTCTGTGATCCACATAATGCATTTTACTCATACTTGTGAGGAGTGACTCTCCCTACCATGAAAATGTGGCTGCACAGAAGAGGATTTGCTGTTATGCAACATGGGGTTGATTGTATGGAGGGAAGAGGAGATCAGGGCAGAGATGGTTTGCTAGAGAGGTAAAATACATACATATTATCATCTATTTGGGAAAACCCACTTGATGTCTCTGTTGTTCCTGGTCCCCCCACAGTATAGGGGTGAGTCAGGGATTCCCTTGTGTGAATTAAGAATTGCACATGACTCAAACATGCAAGCATTTTGGTATGACTACCTCTGGCCCAGAGTTTTCATCCTTATCATTTGGTCCAGACATAATCTTGAAGCCCTTGAAGAGCAGATGAAGCAGTCTCACTGTTTAATGATTTGTTATCTAAAGGACTGATCCTTATTTGTGAAAATTGTTGATTTTATGAGGGGGACTCCAGTGAATCAGAGACATACCGACATAAACAACAAAACAAAGCAAACAAGACCTTTTCTTTCTATTTCCAAAAAAAATTTTTTTGGAAACATAAATTAGTTGAGACTTTTAGGAAGTATTTTCTCCAGTATTGCAGTGGGTTTACACATTGATTCTACCTCTTGAGTTTCATATCATATAAAAATGAAGTGTCTGCATGTATTATTCCTTGTAAAAAAAAAAAAAAGAAATCCAGACCTCAATTTTGTGTCATAGAGAAATAATGCCAAAAGGTTCTTACATTTGGTTTCTGGGGCCCTTCACGGAAGCTTGTGAAGTATCCTTTACATTTGGTCTGGAATGGCAGACCGTCTCACAGTGCTGTAATGTTTTACACGTGGAGTAGAGAGGCCATAAAGCAAATTTGGAGTTATGGGCTTGGGGTGGGTGGGAATTCGCTCCTTGTTGGGGCCCACCTGGAAAGGTGTCAGAGGCTTCACAACCTTCTGGAGCCTTCTGGAACCTGCTGCTTCACCTCT
The DNA here is from genome assembly GCA_004026745.1 of Myrmecophaga tridactyla. NCBI lineage: Eukaryota > Metazoa > Chordata > Mammalia > Pilosa > Myrmecophagidae > Myrmecophaga > Myrmecophaga tridactyla. The sequence goes on along the minus strand of PVIY010017611.1, from coordinate 9,960 downwards.
CCAAGCATCTGTGCCTTTGATCCTTCCTTCTTCCTGAAATGTTAACTGAGCTCAACCTGGAAAGTGAATTAAGATGGTCTCTGTAGAGACTTACTAACACCATCATTTCAAAGCATGAGTCAACCGTATTTTACCTTTCGAGGCATAAAAGAGCCCTGCATCTATTCTTACAGCTCCAGGACACTGAGGACAACTTTGCAGCAGGAGGGGCGGGGCGGGGGCTTCCCCAAGGGGCTTCTGAGTGCACTTTGCACAAACTGTGATACATTTCTGGAAGCCTGTGGAACAATCTCTGCCTTGTGTGATGGAGACTTTCCTTTGCTCTGAGGGATGTAATAGTGTCAAACAAAACCTGGAAAGACTGCCATGTTTCATTGTTTTGATGCACCATCATGTTATATAAAATCTTCTCAGTCTATGAAAACAAACAACAGAAAATCCATTCCCAATGAATTCAAGAAAGAGAAAAGAGAAATTTTAGTTTCACATGCTAAATGAATGGCTGGTAGTCCTGTAAAAAACAATGTTCTTATATACGAAAGGCTGTAGAGAGGATGAAGGTTCAGTTACAATTTTAAAACCTGTTTCTTCCCTAAAATCATGTCATCTTACTTTGATATTTTAATGCTAAAAAGTCTAAAATAATAAATGCTTTCAGTGTAAAAAATAGTTGTTCTTTGCTACAGTTTGGTTTTATACTATACTATTTTTATATAAATATTTATAAACTTGATAGTTTGCTGCTAGCTCTGTTTTTATATTATATGTCAATAAACTTGACAGTTCATTAATGTTTAGTGTTAAATAATATTTGTTTAACCATGTTACCTAGAAAAAAAGTTTTAGTTTCTTCTATTTCGCTAGGTTTTCTTTTTTCTAGGACAATTAAGAAAATGCCTTTCACTCTGGGTTTTGGGGTGTTTTTTTTGTTTCCTCAGAGGATTGACCTACTAGTCATGCCCTACCGCCCCCGTTGGCTCAGACCCGCCTCATTGATTAGTTTTCCTATTAGCGTCAGGATATCACTGGTGTTCAGGTTGAAGACCCCAGGTGATGAATTAACCAGGATTGATGGGGTGGGGTGGGTCCCTCCATGGGTCGGTTAAGGGCGGAGGGCAGCTCGCTGCCTGGGCTGGGCCAGGACAGGAGCTGCGGCAGGAGCTGCGTGCGGGGGAGTGCCGGCTCCCATGGCCAGCGCTGTTGCGGGCCTCCAGCTGCCCAGTGGGCCGACAGATGAGGGATTTCTACACCAATATGGGCCTGAGCAGCAGGCTTCGGTGTGGGGCAAAACAGACCGTTCACCCGGGCTCAGCACGGCGCACCTGACGTTTCCCTGGAATAAAAGTAGGTTTGGGAACTCGAATCAGCATGCGGGGGGTGGGGGTGGGGTTCAAGTTTTAATCTTCTGGAGGGTCGGGGAGCTGCACGGCAGAAACAGGGCTGCAGGTTGCACCGACAGCTGTCCACATCCCTCATTTCTTTGGGGGAATGATTTTTGAACAGAACTTAAGAAAATTACTTTTTTTATTAGAGAAATCACAGGTTTATGGAAAAATCATGCAGAATATAGAGTCCTCATGTATCCCCCCTACACACACTGAGTTTTCCGTATTAACACTGTGCATTCATGTGGTACCTTTTTTACAGTGGATGAAAGAATATTATTATAATTATGCCACTAACTATTGTCCATAGTTTGCATTAGGCTTCACTGTTTGTATTGTACAGGCCCGTCTTTTTATTTTTATTATTATTTTTTTCTAGAATATATACCAAACCTAAAATTTTCCCTTTTATCCACATTCAAATATGTGATTGAATACAGTTAACTACATTCACCATCACCACCATCCATCACCAAAACTTCCCATCACCCTGACCGGAACCTCTGTACCAATTAAGCAGTAACTCCTTGTTGCCTCCCCACCCCAGCCTCTGGTAGCCTGTATTCTAGTTTCTGACTTTATGAATTTGCTTATTCAAGTTACTTTTTAGTGAAATCATACAATATTTGTCCTTTTGTGACTGGCTTATTTCACTCAACCTGATGTCTTCAAGGTTCGTCTGTACTGCCAATGTCTCAGAACCTCATTCCTTTTTCACAGCTAAGTAGTACTCCACTTTATGTATATACCACATTTGACTTATCCAGGCATCTGTGGGCACTTGGGTTGTGCCCATCTTTTGGCAAGATTAGTTTCTGTCATTTAAATTTTCTCATGAATAGTTTTCCGCACACACATAGTAGGTAGTATTCCTAATTTAATTCCTAAGAATTAAAAATACATGTAACTCATGAATCTGGGCATTTGCTGAAATTTACATCATTGCTAAGCGCAGAGGCTTTAGAGTGAGCGATAGGCATACTTTTTTTCTTTTGAAGTGGACAGGAAATTCATATTCAGAAAGATCAATTTAGGAGTGTCTCAGTAACAGAGAGAAAGTGTAATTGGCATTTTGCTATAAATATCCTGTTGTGTTATTTTTACATGCTTACACTTATTCTGTAAAAAATATATTTGAATGTTAAATATTTAAAGGGACTTCCGTTTGAGGTGATAAAACATGTTCCCTGACAATTATCCGACCTTTCATAAATGCCTCATAAATAGTGAAAAATTGAAATATTATTGAGAATCTATTATTTATCCCTGTCTAGAAATGAGGTTCCCTCATAAGAAACAGGTGTGTTGAGGTCATGTACGGAAAGATAAATGACAAATATTAAGAGAAGTTCCTTTTCCTCTTCCTGTGACATCCTGGGAGGATAAATATTTAGTGAATGAATGAATTCTGGTATCCAACGTATTGCCCATGTTTGCTTTAAACTACTCCATTCATTCTCTTTAGAATATGCCTTTTATGCCCCTATTATATTTGAAACCCTTTCTCTACAAGTTGTGTACTGGGCATATAGTCATAAACTCTGCTAGGCAGAGTCCTGCCTTCATGGAGTTTAGAGTCTAGAAAGAAAGGCAGCCATTTTAAAAATGAACAGTCATTAATTGTGTCAAGTGCACTGAAAAAATACAAGATAAAGTGATAAGAAGATGGTATAATTTTTACGGGGAGATCATGGAAAGGTTGAGCCGTAGCAAAGCAATGCTTTCTCTTTGAAGGCTAGCATTCTCGGGCTGCCTGTCAGCAATCCTGCTTCCTTGGCTTTTCCATTACACGACAAGGCACGTGGTGGCATCTTCTCCTTTCTCCTCCGTGTTTCTGTGGACTTTCGGCTTCTGACCACTCCCCGTGGCGTCTCTCTCCATCTGGCTTTCACTCTGCCTGTAAAGGATGACAGCAGTCCAGGTTCAAGCCCAACCTGATCCAGTTGGGCCGTGCCTTATCAGAGTAACATCTTGAGGAGATCTTATTTGCAGTGGGTCTGTACCCACAGTACCAGGGGTCGGGACTTCAACAGGCCTTTCACATGGGACATGATTCTTCCCCCAGCAAATGATAATAAGTGGTCTAGAGAAGTATGTAGAGTCCAGCCTTCTGCAATGCCTTGAGGATTGGGTGTTTGTATTCTGTATAAGGTACAGCAATGGAAAGTCATATATATTTGGGAAAACTCAATGGAGAGAGAATGGACATTGGGAGATCAGTTGGGAAGTTCCTGCATTAATTCAGGCAGAAGATGATGTTAGCTCAGTTAAGGGGGGCTACAGAGAAGATGGCAAAGTGGATATATTCATGGAAAACTGAGGAGGCAAAATTGGGGAGGCTTGGATATGGGGAGTGAGTGAAAGGAATGTCCATTCTGGGGCCTGGGTTTCATTAGAAATTGGGAAGGCTGGGCCAGTTACCTAGACAGAAGTAATAGAAGGAGGGGCAGGGCTTTTCCTGGGTGGGGTAGGGTTAGGAATTTCGTTTTGGGCCTGAGAAACTTAAGCCATGCAATAATCAAGGGGAACAATTAAACCGTTGTAAATCTGTAATCTGTAGCTCAAGAGCAAGGCCAGGTCTAGAGAGGTAAATTTGAATTGTCCATGACTGTGAATTGTGTAAGTTGTGTAATTTCAGTATTTTTATATGTCACTGGAATTCTTGTAATATCTGGTCCCAGATGACTATTTGTAATCACTTCCTTCAGTGGGAAATTTAACAACTATGGCTATATTGACAAATAACATTTGGTGAGGAGTGGAATTTTCTTCTTTTTTTTTTTTAAACATTTATTATTTTCTTTGTATATACAAAGAAAAAAGAAAAAGCAATAACTTTCAGAGTATATTTCAACATGTAGTTATAGAACAGATTTCAGTTTGTTATGGGTTAATGTTCCACTATTTCAGATTTTTCCTTCTTGCTACTTCAAAACACTGGAGGCTAAAAGAAATATTAGCATGGTAATTCAGCAATCATACTCATTGGTTAAATCCTGTTTTCTCTGTTATAACTCCTTCTCCTTTGATCCTTTTCCCAATCTATAGGGATCTTTATGCAATGCCTGTTCTGACTTTCCCATGTTGAGAAGGGGTGTTGACACTAAAGGACGGGGGATATAATTAGTTGATAATCTTGGAGAGGTTGGTCCCTCTGTGTTTCAAGATTTACCTGGCCTAGGAGCCCTCTGGAAATTATAGGTTCCAGGAAAGCGAACTTAGTGCATGAAACTTTTATAGAGTCTCAGTTTGAGCCCTAGGTGTTCTGGAGAGTCAGCAGGAGTAATGTGGGTTGGAGTTTAGCAGACCTTGGTCTTTAGCATTTTGGGCCTAGGGGAGATGGTGGAATGGAGAGCTGGGCCACCACGTGGCGGAGCAGAGGCTGAGGGTGTGGGCAGATGTGGGCTCCATTCCTGTTCCTTCACACCTGCTGTGTAAGCACACCCAGTACCTTCGTCTCCCTGTCTTTTTCATCTCCAAAATAAGAATTACAAAAATTAAATTATACATTGTGGGTTCATGAGGCTTTAACAAGTTAGGGAACTCATGATTTGTATCTGTTTCCCAGCACATCGTAGGTGCTAAAAAGACAGATGCTTTAGAAACTTACAGAAAGATGAGCCCTAATGCTGGAGACTGGTAGGTTGCTCCTGAATTTTTTTATTCCACAACATTCACAAATAGGCTGGTGTTTGACTTTTAATGAAAGTAATAGTAACATCTCTATTTGTAGAGGGAATTCTGAATCAAAAATCTATAAATGTTTACTCTGTCTTATTCTCTCCCTGATTATCTTTTTGATGAGCTATCTTCATGTCCCCTGTACTTTATTGGGTTGCTTAATAATGTATGCAAAGTGGCATTTTTTACCATATGCGCATGTTGGTAAAATAATGCAAATTCATCTCTGTGTGTGTTTAATTCAATCTAGAATTTTACCTTGTGTTTTCTTCTTCACCCATCACATCATCTCAGTCCATAGTGCTTGTATACTTAGGTGATCAATTGCTTTCTATAGGTTTCATCCTTAAATTAAAAGCTCATAATGTATGTGGTATGTATGTGCTGCTTAAGAGACTAGGGCTTTTGACCCTTGCCTCTTTTGTTGGTTTTCATGTGGCCACGATGAAAGAACATGCTGTTGTGCCTTTGAGGGATGAATGCAAAGCAAAGTGCCCTTTCTTAACTTCCCACACATGGATTCAGACTTCTCCTGTTACCATGATGCAGCCTTCCTTCCCTGAATTCCTGGTTAAAAGAAGCTGTCAGAAGGCAGAGAAAAGACACAGATGAGCAAGGAGAAGAAAGGCAAAGAGAGAGCAGGACTCTAACCAGATCTGGAGAATAGAGCATTTTGGTGCAATAACTCCAGCCTCCTCCAAACTCTTGGAGCACAGTTGTTGAATCAAATAACAAAAGAAGGCAATGGCATTTGTGACATTACTTTACTTCATCATGGGCCAGTGATGCCAGACTCCTTCTGGGTTTTTTTTTTTCCCTCTTGGGTTTATAAGAGCAGTTTTGTTACTATGGACATAAAGGCCTTTGTCTTTGTTTTTTAATTTAAGAGATCTACGGATTCCTGGCACTTAAAGTGCTTTGCAAGTATTAACTCACTTAGACCTCACTGCAGTTGTGTGATGGAGCTCCTTTTCTTGCCTTATGCGTATGGGAAATCTGGGGGAGTCAGGATTGGAAGCCAAACACCGTAAGTTGTCTCCCTCTACCAAAAAAACAAACTTACCCCATCCCTGCTGACATTCCTTGTACATCAAACAGACCTCACGGTGTAGGGCTGCGGGGAAGGGATGGATGGCCTGTGTTCCCCGTCCTGTGCACTCCTGGTCTCCTATCAGCTGTGTGAGCCCATCCCCACAGTCGCTCCGCCTCAGTGGAATCCTGTATTTCTGTTTGCAGAGTGCCATGAGTGGATGAGCCGTCTCGAGTGGCTTTCTCTAAGTGTTAAGGACGATGATCTAAAGCTTCAATGAAACTAGAGAATAGTTTCATTTGTACAATAGAGGGAAGGCTTAAAACCCTAGGAAGCAAGCATAATGTCCTTTGCCCTCCTGCTTTAGACTTGAATTTTGTTAGGTAAGTGCTGGGATTTTAAGTGGAAATTTCAGGAACTCTGAGTACCTGATGGGGGTCGGACTTGGCGAAGGGGGATGAAGGATAGAGGTTATCATTTCTCAAGCACTATTCAGCCCAAAGTGATGGGTCATGGCTGTGACTTCTGCTCTCCTCTCAAATGAGTTTAGCCTAGACCAGGTTACCTTGTCTCCCAGACTGTTTCTGCTGTTGGCCCTTGGCGTGTTGGCTTGTGGTGCAGAGTGACAGGGTGGCTCACTGGTGTGGGCAGGTGGTGTCAGCTGTGCAGTGTTCCCTTGCCCTCATCCGAGGGCACACGGGGTGATGGAGCCACGTGAAAGGGTTGGATTTTCTAGTTATCACGATGTCTGTAGACTGGTTGGAAACACAGAGCTAGAGGCCACTTATCCCAGATGAAGTAAATCCCCACATCTTGGATCGATGCCATAGCTTCACTTAGTGCAAAACCAGTTTGTCCATCTTTGCTTCTTGTGTGTTTGGAGAATGTTGAACATTTCCTCTTAAGGTTCTTACTGTCTACTAGAAACCATTTTGAGATACATAAATTCAGCCCTCCCAAATGATGCATCAACATTTTAAATGGTTAAATTTTGAAAACAGCTTTGCAAGTTTTATGACTGTGTGTGTGTATCAATTTCCCCTCAGGTCATAGTAGCACTGTTTTATTTATTTATTTATTTATTTTTGTCTTTGTTTTTTTTTAATTTACTGTTTTATTTTTTATTATAACAACTATGATGTTGAAAAATAAACTGATACTGATTCAGAAATCAGTGAATTTCTTAAAGTGAGAAATGGATATTTTCAGCTTTTATCTATTTCCTTTACTTCTCCCATATTAATCTTTAAAAAGCATTAAATAGGAGCAAGGAACCCCTTCATCCTGGTACAGGTGTATCACAGGTTATACAATGAAATTGAAAGTTAGGGTTTTAATTTCTTGTGCTGGAGTGTGAGAGTTGAACTGAATCAATATCAGTGCTTTAAATACTAAAGAATATCATCAAAAGTAGTTTACTTAGAGTGTGCCTGTTAGATATTGCCACAATTACCTGGTATAAGATTTTAAAGGTCAGGTGGATGTATCATCTTCCAGTACGTTTTTCAATAAAAAGAATTTTTGAAAAATAATGTTTAACTGAGTTGGGTATCTAACACTTCAACACCCAAGTTAGCCAAGACCTTATTGGCAGACTAATCTTAATAAGGAAATAGTTTGACATTTTAGATTTTAACAGATCTCTCTCTTAAAAATGCTGTTTTCATGTTAAAAAATAGCATAGTCTTCAAAACCACTTGGTCCTCCATTTTGTTTATTACCTGGCCTATGTACTTGCATTTCATTTTTCTCTTTAACTCTTTCCTGCTCACTCACTGGGGCAGAGGGCATGTGGAAGGCTGGGTGTCTTTGCCTGGCACCCTTGCATTTTAGTACTGGCGTGGATTCAGGGGCAGTGTAGACATCAAGTCCTCTGTATGTATTTGACCCACTAGTGTCCAGGTGCCCTGGATGGAGCCTAGGGTGCTTTAGCACATGGGGTCTGCAGCCACCCTGCCTGAACTTAGATCCTGCTGCCAGCACATGCCTGCTGTGTAATGTGGGGCAGAGCAGCCTTTCTATGCCTCAGTTTGCTCATTTTAAAACAGGAATAATAGCTGTAGCTGTCTTAAGTGAGGATTAAATCACTTACTATTTTGTAGAGAATGTAGAATAGTATGTGACACATAAGTAGTTTGGATCATATATTTTTAAAAGAGTACCAGAATTTTCAGCAAAAGTAATTTTTAAATGTTTTGAGACTTGGTCTACTTAAGTTTCACCTTTTCTTGGGTGCGAAAGTCTATCCATGGAACACTCCCATTTGGTGACTGTTTGGTTCTAAGGGCTTAAATAATGACTCCCATCTGTTTACATTGCAGCATTTACTTTCTATATCTGGACTGTGCAGTATGGTAACTGCTAGCCATGTGTGGCTGTTTAAATGTAAATGAATTAAAATGAAATTTAAGATTCACTCCCTCCATTCACATTAGCCACATAATGTGCGACAGCCATACGTGGCAAGTGGTTGCCATATAACACAGAGCATAGATCTAGAAACTTCTATTGGACAGTGCTGTTCTCTACAGTAATTGTGCTTGCAGTGTGTCTCTCTATTATCTGTAGAGTATCCATTAGCTATTTGATATCACTACATGATTTTTGCTAAATTAAAGAAATAATCCAGTGTATCTTATTATATAATCTCTCTGTATATTAATTTCGGTTCAAAATTTTGCTGCAGTTAAGGCATAGTTAAGATGAAATGACCACATCCTTTCGCACTGGGTCTGAGGTGAACAGGTTTTAGGGTAGGCAGAACTCCAAATGTGACAAATCAAAGATCAGAGAGGCCCTGATGAAAGAACACAAATGACCTGGAACAGAGACGATAGAGAAGACTTAAATTTTGTACAGTTGATACTTTGGCTATTCTTTTTCCATCTCAGTCTTATTTTGTCCTCACCTAACAGATGTTCAAATGAGTTCTCCCCGAGTAGAGTACCTTAACTATTCCCATAATGAGTGTTTTCAAAACCCATGTCCCAGAAGTCTCCCCTCTGCTGTCTAGCCCATGGCTTCCCTGAGCAAATGCGCCGGGGCCCTCGTGCTCAGGGCTGCCTGCTGAGGGACTTTTTCTCCCATTCTTTTTTCCTTTTGGTTTTACTTTTTACTTTGCAGTAATCTGAAACTTACAGAAAAGTTGAAGAAGAATACCAAGAACTCCTGTTCACCCTTACGCCAGGTAAACGTTTTGCCACCTTGGCTTTTTCATATTCTCTCTCTCTCTCTCATTCTGCATATATATATATATATATATATATATATATAGTGCAATATATTTTATGCATGGTATTTTTTTCTAAACTATTTTAGAAGAGATTGCAGAATCAAGCCACTTTACTTCAATGCCTGCTTACTAAGAAAAGGGCATTCTCTTTCAATTATCAATTACCAATTGTACATTATCAGTAATCAGAACATTTAATAACATTGCTGTGGTGCCATTGCCTAATCCACATTCGGTGTCTTCTCTTTTTTCTATAACATCCTTCTTGCCTCTTTTCTTCCCAGACCAAGAGCAAGTTTAGGATTCTGCCTTGCATTTAGTTACCATTTCTTTAGACTCCTTTAATCTGGAGCAGCTCCTCAGCATTTTCATGACATCGACATTTTTGGAAAGCAAAAGCCAGTTTTGTGAAGCATCCCTTGTTTTGATCTCTCTGGTGTTTCCTCGTGATCAGAGTTGGGTTTTTCTGTTTTAGGGGTAGGGATTCTGCAGAAGTGATGTTGTGACCTTCTCAGTACATTATATCAGGGGGCATGGGATCCCGATTTGTCTCTTTATTCATGGGATTAAAGCTGAGCCCTTCATTAGGGGGTGTGTGCCAGGGCTCCCTGCTGAAGATTTACTACTTTTTC
>PVIY010017610.1:0-49083 GCA_004026745.1 Myrmecophaga tridactyla | reverse complement strand
GCACAGTTACAGAGAGGGAGAGCAGATTAGTGGTTGCCAGGGGTTAGGGATGATTTGGAGGAAGCTGGTAGAGCAGGGGTAACATGAGGGAGTCTTGCAGATGGTATAGCTGAATGCCTTGGTTATGATGATGCTTATTTAAGGCTACCCATGGGATAGAATTGTATAGAGATACACGTACATACATGCAAATGAATGCACGTATTAACTCATGTATAACTGGTGAAATCTGAATGAGCTGTATGGATTTTACCAATATCGGTTAATTAGTTTTGATATTATACTGTAGCTACTGTTTTTAGTTTGCTTGGCTGCTAGAAGCAGGTACCATACATTGAGTTGGCTTTTAGCAATGGAAACTTACTAGCTTACAGTTTTGAGGCTGAGAAAAATGTCCAGATGAGGACATCATCAAAGTAATCCTTTTTCCTGAAGGCATCCGGTGATCCTGGGCTCCTCTTCCACATGGCAAGGCACATGGCAGCAGCTGCTGGTCTCTCCATTTTCTTCTTGGTTTTGTTGCTTTCAGCTTCTTAATTCCATGACTTTCTCTCTCTCTCTCTCTCTCTCTCTCCATTATATTTATAAAGGACTCCACTAAGAGAATTAAGACCTACCTTAGGCCAGGCCTTAAATGAAGTAACCCAATTGAAAGGCCCTACTTTTAGGATCGATTTACACTCATAGTAGTTTTAAGAACATGATTTTTGCTGGTACAAACAGTTTCAAACCACTGTACTCTGTAAAGTGTTAACATTGGGAAGAGCTAGGGGAAGCCTGCACGGGATTTCATTGCAACCACTTGTGCCTCTATAACTGTTTCAAACTAAAATGTGACAAAAAAGAGATAGGTAGACCTATCAAAGTTAAGCTTAAATAAGATGAGCACATAGCACTTTTTATTTTATATTGTGTTTAATCGCCATCAACAAAATTTTGGTTGTTGTTCTTTTTTTTAATTTTTATTCTGATGACATATATACAATCTAGAATTAATCACGTAGCCACTTTCAAGTATGGGCATACCTCAGAGATCTTGCAGGTTCAGTTCCAAACCACTTCAAAAAGCACACGTTACAATAAAGTTAGTCACACGAATTTTTTTGTTTCCTAGTACATATAAAGGTTATGTTTATATTATACTGTAGTTAATAGCATTATGTCTAAAAGCACAACATATATACCTTAACTTAAAAATACTTTATTGCTAAAAAATGCTAACCATATCTGAGCCTTCAGAGAGTTGTAGTCTTTATTGGTGGAGGCTCTTGCCTCAGTGTTGATGGCTTGTGATTATCAGGATGGATGTTGCTGGAAGTTGGGGTAGCTGTGGCAATTTCTTAAAATAAGACAACAGTGAGGTTTGCCACATTGAATCCTGATGGAAGATTTCTCTGTAACCTGCAGTGTTGTTTGACAGCATTTTATCCGTAGTAGAACTTTTATAAATGGACGCAGTCCGCTCAGAGCCTGTTGCTTTATTAACTAAAGTGATGTAATATTCTAAATCCTTTGTTGTCATTCCAACAATGTTCACAGCATCTTCACCAGTAGTAGATTCCATCCAAGAAACCAGTTTCTTTGTTCAACCATAAGGAGCAATTCCGTCTCCATTCAAATTTTATCATGAGATTGCAGCAATTGAGTTACATCTTTAGGCTCCACTTCTAATTCTAGTTTTCTAGCTTAATCCTCCACAATTCCAATTACATCCTCCTCTGAATTCTTGAACCCCTCAGAGTCATCCATGAGGGTTGAAATCAGTATCTTCTGAACTCGGGTTAATACTGATATTTTGATGTCCTCCTAAGAATCATGAATGTCCTCAATGGCATCTAAAATAGTAAATCCTTTCCAGAAGGTTTTCAATTTACTTTGCCCAGATCCATCAGAAGAATCACTCTCCGTAGCTGCTATAGCTTTACTAAATGTATTTCTTCAATAATAAGACTTGGAAGTTGATCCTCCTTGATCCATGGACAACACAATGGATGTTGCATTCGTAGTCATGAAAACAGCATTAATCTCACTGTACATCTCCATCAGTGCTCTTGGGTGACCAGTACATTGTCAAATGAACAGTCATTTCAAAAGACATGTTTTTTTTCTGAGCAGTAGGTCTCAATATGGGCTTAAAATATACAACAAACCATGTCGTAAACATATTTCTCATCCAGGCTTTCTTGTCCCATTTATACAGTACAGAGTAGATGTAGCATAATTCTTCAGAGCCCTAGCGTTTTCAGAATGGTAAATGAGCAATTTTGGCTTCAATTTAAGGTTACCATCTACAGTATCCCCTAGATAATGAGAGTTAGCCTGTCCTTTGAAGTTTAAATCCAGGTGTTGACTTCTCCTTTCTAGCTATGCATATCTTAGATGGTATCTTCTTACAGTAGAAAGCTGTTTCATCTACACTGAAAATCCGTTGTATAGTGTGGCCACCATCTTGAATGTGTTAGCTAGATCTTCTGGAGGACTTGCTGCTTTACTTTGCAATTTTATGATATGGAGATACCTTCTTTCCTTAAACCTCATGAACCAACTTCTGCTAGCTTCAGTCTTTTCTGCAGCCTTTTCACCTCTCTTTTCCCACATAGGATTGAAGTTAGGGCCTTGCTATGGGTTAGGCTTTGACTTAAGGGAATGTCTTGTCTTATTTGACCTTCTATCCAGGTCACTAAAACTTACTTTATATCAGCAATAAGGCTGTTTTACTTATCATTCATGTGTTCATTGGAGAAGTGCTTTTTATTTTCCTTTGAGACCTTTTCCTTTGCATTCACAACGTGGCTAACTGTTTGATGCAAGAGGCCTAGCTTTTGGTCTATTAGCTTTTGACAGTCTTCTTCACTAAACTTAAATCTTTTTCTAGTTTTGGATTTAAAGTGAGAGATGTGCAAATGTTTCCTTTCACTCAGACCCTTAGAGGCCATTCTGGGGTTATGAATTGTTCTAATTTCCATATTGTTGTGCCTCAGGAAATAGAAGGCGGAAGGAAGGAAAGGGATAGAGTCAGGAACAGCTGGTTGGTGGATGAGTCAGAACACGCACAACGTCTATAATTTTGCCCTCTTAAATGGGTGCGTTTCGTGGTGCCCCAAAACAATTACAGTAGTAACATCAAACATCACTGATCACAGATCAGCATAATAAATATAATAATAATGAAAATGTTTGAAATCTTGACACAGAGATATGAAGTGAGTACATCTTTTGGAAAAATGATGCCGATATATTTGCTCACCACGTGGTTGCCACAAGCCTTCAATTTGTAAAAAACACAGTATCTGTGAAGCACAATAAAGTGGAGTACTTTAAATGAGGTATGCCTGTATACAATTCATTGGGATTAAATATTTTCAGTGTTTTGTTACTGTCATCACCAACCATCACCAGAACTTTCCATCACCCCACATAGAAACTCTGTACCACTTAAGCATTAACTCCTCACTCTTCATGTGCTTTTGAGCCATCTCTATTTGCTCTTCTGAGAAATGTCTACTCATATCTTTAGCTCATTTTATAATTGGGTTGTTTGTTCTTTTGTTGTGAGTTGTATGATTTCTTTATGTATACAGGATATCAAACCTTTTTCCAGTATGTGATTTCCAAATATTTTCTCCCATTGACTTGGCTGCCTCTTCATGTTCTTGACAAAGTGTTTTAGGCACAAAAGCAATTGATTTTAGGAGTTCCCATTTATTTATTTTTTCTTTCATTGCTTGTGCTTTGGGTGTAAAGTAGCTTTATAATAAGTTTAAAATCAGGGAGTATTAAACCCTCCACTTCATTGTTCTTTTTTAGGATGCTTTTAATTATTCGGGGCCTCTTTCCCTTCCAGGTGCATTTGTTAACTAGCTTTTCTAAGTCTTCAAAGTAGTTTTTTTCATATATGTGTACCGTTTATCATATTGAGGATGTTTCCTTCAATTCCTACATTTGAAATGTTTTTATCAGAAAAGTATGCTGAATTTTGTCAAATGCTTTTTCACCATCAGTTGAGATGATCATGTAATTTTTCCCTTTCAGTTTGTTAATGTGCTGTGTTACATTGATTTTCTTGTGTTGAATCACCCTTGCATTTCTGGTATAAACCCCACTTGGTTGTGGTGCGTAATTTTTTTACTGTGTCATTGGATTCGATTTGCTAGTGCTTTGTTGAGAATGTTTGCGTCTGTATTCATTAGGGAGATTGCCCCTATAGTTTTCCTTCCTTAGAGCAACTTTACCCAGTTTTGCGATTAGAGTGATGTTAGCTTCATAAAATGAGTTAGGTAGTGTTCCTCTTTCCTCAGTTTTTTTTGGAAGAGTTTGAGCAGGATTAGTGTTAGTTTTTTTTTTTTTTTTTTTGAATGTTTGATAAATTCCAATGTGAAGCCATCTGGCCCTGGGTTTTCCTTTGCAGGAAGATTTTTTGATGACTAATTCAATCTCTTTACTTATTGGTTTGTTGAGATTTTCTGTTTAGTGAGTCAGTATAGCTTGTTCCTGGGTCTAGGAATTTGTCCATTTTCTTTAAGTGGTTTGCTTTGTTGGTGTATAGTTGTTCATAATATTCTCTTATGATTGTTTTTATTTCTTCAGGGTCCATGGTAGCAATCCCCTTTTCATTTCTGATTTTATTTGCATCCTCTTTTTTTTTCTAAGTCAGCTTATCCAGGGATTCATTGATCTTATTGATTTTTCTCAAAGAACCAGTTTGATCCTCTTGTTTTTTTGTTCTCCAGTCTGTTCAGTTCTGCTTTATTCTTTGCTATTTCTCTTCTTCTCTCTGCTTTTGGATTTAGTTTGCTGTTCTTTCTCTAGTTCCTCCAGGTGAGCAGTTAAGTCCTCAATTTTTGCTCTTCTTTTTTAATATAGGTGTTTAGGACAATAAATTTCCTTCTCAGCACTGCCTTTTCTGTTCTAATATTTGTATTCTCATTTTCATTCATCTTGAGATATTAACCAGTTTCTCTGGCATTTTCTTCTTTGACCCACTGGTTATTTAAGAGTGTGTTATTTTAATCGCCACGTATTTGTGAAAGTTCTGGTTCTTTGTTGGTTATTGATTTCCAGCTTCATTGCATTATGATCAAAGAAAGTGCTTTGAATAACTTCATTCTTTTTAAATTTATGCAGACCTGTTTTGTGCCCCAGCATATGATCTATCCTGGAGAATGTTCAGTGAGCACTAGAGAAGAATGTATATTCCAATATTTTGGGTTCTAATGATCTATATATGTCTGTTAGGTCTAATTCATTGATCACATTAAGTTCTCTATTTCCTTGTTGATCCTCTGGTTGTTCTATCTATAGAGGAGAGTTGTGTATTGAATTCTCCCACTATTATTGTTATAACATCTGTTGCTTCCTTCAGTTTTTCCAATGTTTGTCTTATGTACTTTGGAGCTCCTTGATTGGAAGCATAAATATTTATGATTGCTATTTCTTCATGGTGAATTTTCCCTTTAATTAATATGTAGTGTCCTACTTTCTCTCTTATGATGTCTTTGAATTTAAAACTCTATTTTGTCTGATATTAGTATACCTAGTCCTGCTTTCTTCTGGTTATAACTTGCATGGGACATCTTTTTCTACCCTTTCACTTTCAGTTTATTTGTATCCTTGGGTCTGAGATGAGTCTCTTGTAATCAGCATTTAGATGGATCATGTAAGGCCTGGCCCGGTGGCCTCTGGCTGGAAGGCCCCCACCCGAACTAAAACCATGAACATCCGGGCATACAGCTGTTCAAACTCAACCAATCAGAACCTGCCCTGACAAACAAAGGACCCCCACTACACACGGCCCGTAGCTATGCCCCTGGCCCTAAAGCACGGGAAACTCCTAACCTACCACAGGAGGCCCCGTAGGCATCGTCAGCACCCCCACTAGCTAGCCTATATCTAACCCCGCTGCTCCTGGGGGGGGGGGCGCGATTTCCCCGGCCCACACCCTCAGCACCCGCACCCGGGAACCTCGCCCTGGGACAATAAACTTTTTAAACTCGGACTCAGTTTCTCTGATTTCTCAGTCGGCTACTGTCTAAAACCTGACAGATCATATTTCTTGATCTATCTTATTTTTAAAAATTTTTTATTTATTTATTTTTACATGGGCAGGCACTGGGAATTGAACCTGGGTCTCGACCATGGCAGGTGAGAACTCTGCCACTGAGCCACTGTTGCCCGTGCATGCCAATCTGTATGTTTTAATTGGTGAGTTTAGTCCTTTAACAGTCAAAATTATTATTGTAAAAGCAGTTATTGAATCTTCCATCTTATCCTTTGGATTTTATTTGTCAGAGATATATATTCTTTTCTCTCTTTCTCTTTTTATCCTTTAAGTTACCCTTGCAGGTTGTGATGGTTAGGTTCAGGTGTCAACCTGACCAGGTGGTAATGCCTAGTTGTCTGATCAGGCAAGCACTGGCCTAATTGCTACCACAAGGATATTTTGTGGCTGGTTGATAAACAGGAAGGCTGGTTTATTAAATCATCAGTCTGTTGATTGCAACTGTGGCTGATTACATCCATGATAACTAAGAATGTGCCTCCTGCAAACAAGCTAATCCAAGATTTTTAAGGGAGAGAGACTTCACTGCCTCTTCAGTCAGCTAGCGACTCCCGTGGTTTGTCGAGACCCTTGATTGGAGCTGCCAGCTTCACAGCCTGTCCTATGGTTTTTGGACTCTTGCATTCCCTTGGTTGCATTAGTTACCTTTTAAATCTCATGTTTACAGATCCCTGTTGGGTCTGTTTCTCTAGAGAACCCTGACTTATACACCAGTAGTCTTCAGTTCTGTGCCCTCCTTCAGACTGCCCTCTCCTGACTTTTTTTTTCAGCTGACAGAACTCCCTTTAGTATTCTTGTAGGGCCAGTCTCCTGTTGACACATTTTCTCTGCCTTTGTCTGTCTGAAAATTTTAATCTCTCCCTTGATTTTTCTTTTTTAGTTATTTTTTAATCTCCCCCTCAATTTTGAGGGACAGTTTGGCTGGAAACAGAATTCTTAGCTGGAAGTCTTTCTCTTTCAGGATCTTAAATATATCATGCCATTGCCTTCTCACCTCCATGGTGCCTATTGAGTATTCTGAACTCAGTCAAATGTGTTTTCCTTTGTATTTGGTGAGTCATTTTTCTCTTGCTGTTTTTGGGATTTTCTGCTTTTCTTCAGCATTCAGCAGACTGATTAGTATGTGTTTTGGATTTATTCTATTTGGGGTTCGTTGGGCTTTTCTTTGCTTTGCATATTTATGTTTTTTATAAGGATTGGGAACTTTTCCCCCATTACCTCTATAACTACTCTTCCTGCCCCTTTACTCTTTTCTTTTCCTTCTCGGATACCAGTGATTCTTATGTTTGTGTGCTTTGTGCTTTCCATCATTTCTCTGAGATCCAATTTAAATTTTCCATCTTTTCTGCCTTTTATTCTTTTATGTGTTCAAATTCAATTCTCTTGTCCTCTAGTTCACTTATTCTTTCTTCTGTCTCATCAGATCTGCTATTGTGTGTCTCTGGTATGTTTTTGTTTTGGTCTACAGTATCTTTCATCTATGTGATATCTGCTATTTTTCTACTTACTCTTTCACATTCTTCATGCTCTTCTAGTGTATTTAAAAATTTTTTTTTCACTTTTTGGGTTATCCCAAAAGCACAGGTGATTTAAATCAGTTAATTTAAATCACCATGACCAGATTAAAGGAGAAAATCATATGATTATTGGTAAGTTTTTCCGACTGAGAGAGAAAAGAAGAGACCAAACCTCAATCAAAGGAGCTTTACGCAAGGCTGTGCACATCCAGACTGAAGTGTAGAATGGCGACAGCCTCTAGTGTGGTTTTGATATCCTTTATGTCATTAGCCAAGCCATTAAACTTATTTAGTAGAGTTATAGGAACATCTTTGATTAGTTGTTCTGAAGTCTGTATCTCCTCTGGTGTTTTAATTTGGTCATTAGGCTAAGCTGTATCTGTGCATCTTCGTATGCTCTGTGATTTTCTGTTGTCTTCAAATAAAATTATCTTGATAGAGTTACTTTGGAAGTTGGTTTTCCTCAGTTTTCTAAGGTTTTGTATTTGCAGGATGGGTGTGGGGCAGGGTGCAGTACACAGGGCAGCGTGGGGCAGGATGGTGTGGGGCCGGGTACTATGCAGGTGCCTGGGGATATTGGGTGTGGGGCATGGGGTCAAGGGTGGAGGTGCAGGGACAGGGTGCGGCATGGGCAGGCCTTGCAAACGGGTGGAGTGTGGTATGGTGGGAGGCTGATCACGGGAGCTGCTCAGTGCAGGGGCTATGTGCGTAGGGGTGTGTGCATGCGTGCAGGGGGAGAGGTACAGGTCTGGGGGGTGGCCAGCATGCTTGGGCATGTGGCTGGTCAAGAGGATGGCTTAGCTTCTTCGTCCACACCTCCCTGTCTTTGCACTACTGAGGGTTCTGGGCCTTTGTGTGTAAAGGTGTGCGGTAGGCTCAGTGCACTAGTTGGATGGTCTCTGTGAGCAGAGAAAGTCCATTTACTGGCTTCCACGTTCCCCAAAGTAGCTCAAGTTTGCAGAGCTGAGGGGGCTGATATCCCAAGCTAGCTGTGGTGTCAGGCACTTTTCCTGGGCATGTTCTCTTGTCCTTGGTGGTGGAGTCCTGATGGATGTTGCTTATTGGTCCTCTGTGTATCTTTGGTGAAATGTTTATTCTATAAATTTTCAGCAGATGTTGGCTGTGTGCCTCCACATGTGACAGGAGTGTCCCAAATGCCAGCAGCCTTTCTTCAAGCAAGGTAGCTCCTATTGATGCCTTAATTCGAACATTTTCACAGTTTCAGAATTATAACTTGTAAGCTAAGAAATTCTGAGTGCTAAAAGCTAGTTCATTTCTGGCATATTGCATTTTGGCAGCTTTAGCAAACTGAAACATCATGTTAAGCCAGTCTTACTGTTTTTATTAGCAAAGATGCTGGATTTTGTCATGTGCGTTTTCTGTGTCAATCGAGATTATCATGTGTTTTTTCTTTTGTTTTATTAATATGGTGTATGACCATGCTAATTTTCTTATATTTAATCACCATTCATTCCTGGGATAACTCCCACTTGTTGGATACAGTTTACTGGCATTTGTTGAGAATTTTTGCATTTATATTCCTAGAGGATATTGGTCTGTAATTTTCTTTTCTTGTGATACTTTTTATCAGACTTTGGTTTAGGGTAATGCTTACTTCAAGAATGAGTTAGGAAATATTTCCTCCTCTTCAGTTTTTTAGAAGAGTCTGAGCAGGATTGGTGTTAATTATTCTTAAATATTTAGTAAAATTCCACAGTTGATCCACCTGGTCCTAGAATTTTCTTTGTTGGGATGTTTTTTTATTACTAATTTAATTCCTTTATTTCTTGTTGGTCTGTTGAGAACTTCTGTTCTTTTTTTATTATTTATTTATTTTTTAGAGAAGTTGTGGGTTTACAGAACAGTCATGTCTAAAATACACATCTCCCATATACCACTCCACCCCCAGCACCCTGTATTGGTGTGGAACAGATGTTACAATTTATGACAGCAGATTTTTATAATTGTGCTATTAATTACCTTTTAATGAGGTTACAGTTAAGGTGTAGCCCAGCTGAGTCAAGGTTGAGTGTTTCTGTTTAAACTGTTTTTTTTCGTGACTTCAAAAAATGGCATTTCATAGTTTTACATACTTGTTCCTCACTGCCAACCCTACAGTAAATTTTTATGGCCAAGGATAAGGCATGTTCCATAGCCCCAGATTAGACCTGCTTTTCCCCAGTCACAGTTTACAACCTGTTGGCACCCTCGGATGTAGAGCAGATGCATACTGGCGTGGTTGATTCCTTTCTGGCAATGTGTACCTGAATTCGAAGGCAGTGCTTAACCCAAAGAAGGGAGGGAAATGGCAGAATTTAGATATTTGACCCATGGTAAGGAATCTCCTCAGAGATCAGGTCCCTGTTCTGCTTCTCACATCACTTGATGTAATGTAGCCATCACTTGTTTCCCAACCCAGAAGGCTGAATCTCTGATACATACACATGCTCTCTACAAGGGTGCAAGATTTTGTTTATGTTAAAGCATTGTTTTAGACTGAAAAAGACTTAAATTTTATTTCAGTCTCTGCTCCTGAGTGTTTGGCTTTCTAAGGAAAAAGATATTTTGGATAAACCACAGTCCGTCTGCTGTCTTCATGCAGTGCTGTGCCTGCTGAGCAAGATGAAAGGTGAAATGCTGATTTTGTCTGTATTGTCATTCAGAGTTCTCAGGAATTTACGGTACTGCTCTTGGAAACAAAGTTTAGTGCTTAAAATACCTCAAAAACATGGAGGGAGGACAATTTCTTTTGACAAAAGGAGATTACAGTATGCAAAGCATTTCACCATGGAGATTCTTTTAAGTATTAATAGAAAGCTCTCAATGCATGTGAGGTATGTATTAATTTATGAAAAGTAAATATGTGAACAAAGTATTTTCTTAACTCAGGCAAATTGAATGGTCTTTGGTGGAGAGAATACATTTCTTATTATTTTTGTCATGATTAGAAAAATAGTGTATTATATTAAGATATTCAGTAGTAGTTTTCAGTAATGATACTCCCAATAGAGATTTAAAATTGATTCAGCAACAAGATGACTCACAGGATTTATAAATAAATGGAGTATAAGTGTCCTGAATAAAATAGATTGTCTCTTTATTTTCTGATTCATTCAGATGTATAGAAATACATCAGTGGGAAATTTGACTTTGAAGCATTTATGTTTAACATGATAGATTGGATGGAAAAAATTGCCAAGTATTGACCAGCTTGTTTTTTTCCCCATTCCCCTAGTGGCCATGGAGGAGACCTGGGACGCCCAGTCTGTGTCCCCGTGGTGGCAGCAAATGCGCATGGCTTGTGTGCAGGCCGAGAACAATGGGGCTGCCCTGTTATCTGCGCATGTTGGGCATTCTGTTGCTACACAGATATCAAACAACATGGCAGAGAAAAAAGTAAGCTGGCATGGGTGCAGTGGTGAGTTGTAGCCAGCTGGTGTGCAGAGGGGCCGATTTCCCTTTTTTTGGTATTGTGACTCATTTAGAGTCTGAAGTGTGTACCCAGCAGATTCTTAATTGTTTTTGGAAGAGTGCCGGGTGCAGCCCTCAACTAGTTTATTCAGATGATATGAATACTTGAATTTATCGATTGCCACATGGAATGAGGGTAAAAGTATCGAAATTGGGGTGATTTGTAGTGAGTCCCTTTAAAATGAGCCTCCTGACTGCAATTTCGTGTAAAAGAGGTCAGGGTTAGACTCTGTTACTTCTATCTGAAATTCTACAGTTTACCTCCCTAAAGGGAGGTAAAATAAAATAGGTTGCTTTTTTAAAACTTCTATTTAATTGTGTAATATAACGTATATACAAAGCAAAGAAAGAAAAAAACAGTAGTTTTCAAAGCACTCTTCAACAAGTAGTTACAGAACAGAGCCCAGAGTTTGTCATGGGCTACCATTCTATCACCTCAGATTTTTCCTTCTAGCTGCTCCAGAACATTGGAGACTAGAAGGAATATGTATATTTTTTTATTATCACAGTTGACTTTTTTTTTTCAGTTTCGTGAAAAATAACATATATACAAAAAAGGAATTCATTTCAAAGCACATTGCAATAATTAATTGTAGAACAGATTTCAGAGTTTGGTATGGATTACAATTCCACAATTAAAATTTTTACTGGAGACTAAAAGAAAAATCAATATAATGATTCAGCAGTCATACTCATTTGTTAAATCCTACCTTCTCTGTATAACTCTGCCATCACCTTTGATCTTTCTCTCAGTCTTTAGGGGTGTTTGGGTTATGACCATTCTAACTTTTCATGTTGGGAAGGGGCTGTTGATAATATGGGATGGGAGATGGAACTGGTTGATGTTCTGGAGAGGCTGGGCCCTCTAGTTTTAGGACTTACCTGGTCCAGGGACCCATCTGGAGGTTGTAGGTTTCTGGAAAGTTATGCCAGTGCATAGAACCTCATATATTGCCCTAGTTGTTCTTTAGGATTGTCTGGAATGGTTTTGGTTGGGGTTTGGCAACTTATGGTAGGTAGCAGTGTCTAACTGAAGCTTGCATAAGAGTGACCTCCAGAGTAAATAGGCTGCTTTTGATAATGTTGTTTTGAATGCAAGTGAAAGTTTCCTATTGACTTTTTTTTTGGGTGCATGGTCTGGGAATCAAACCCAGGTCTCCTGCATAGAAGGCGAGCATTCTATCACCTATCGACTTTTTAAATTTTATTTTATTATTATTATTTTTTTTTGCATGGGCAGGCACCAGGAATTGAACCTGGGTCTCTGGCATGGCAGGTGAGAACTCTGCCACTGCTCCACCATTGCACTGCCCACCTATTGACTTGACTTATACTTTGTGTTTTTCCCTCATCTCTTGAGGACTCAAATTTATTTTAAATGAGTGACATCCCTTATTATCTAAAGGCGGATTAAATAGTTTTTTCTTAGGGGGATGTTGCATTGAATTGGATGCAGGTTCACATAAAACTGTCAATTTCAATAGATTATAGCTAAATTTTATATTACTAGCTTAAGATGTTCATGATGTTGGAGAGTAGAAGAATTTCATGTGCACTTTTTAACTTGGTGAATCATCCTAAGGAGTTACCAGTATGCTCGTTGGCACTGATAGAAAACGCTGTGGCCCTCACCAAGGATGGCCCAGAAAACTTTCTGAAATGCGTATTGGTTGAAACAGGGCCATTACTGTAAGTCTCTTTTTAATTGGCCAAACTCCATCTAGCGGCCCCTAAGTCTCCAGTCTGCTTGTGGCCCTCAGGTTTCGTCCAGCCACGTAGTAATTGTGAAATGCCATCTGTGTGTTGCTTTGTGATGTATACTGATTATCCGTCAGCATATATTTTTACGTTAAAAGCTTATTCAGGTTAAGGTTGACACTGAATCTTTGCTCAATGTCACCAGTGCATTTTCTGTTAGTCTTCCCAGTCAGTTTTGGGTGCTGATTCAGAGGGCCTCACGGATTCCTGGGAGGCCCTTTCTCTAGACACCGAGTACTGGAAGCTCCTGCTGAAACAGCTGGAGGATTGTCTCATCCTTCAGACTCTGCTGCGCAGCACGGTGAGCCCTCGCACCGCCTCGGTGTCGGCACTGCAGGCCGAGCCACTTCCGAGGCTTTCTGTCAAAAAACTGCTAGAAGGAGGAAAAGGTAACCTGAACCTTATTTGAGCATTTGTATCGTGTTTTTTTATATTATTGGTTTGTTTTATAGAAATGGCTGAAAGAATAGGGAAAGAGAAAATACACTCATTAAAAAGAAGCAAGCAATAACCCACTCTGTACTCCTTTTCAGTTAATCGTCTCACAGTCTGATCCTGCTGGTTCCCTTTTCAGAAAACCCGAGCTGCTTCCCTTGCCTTGCAAAATACGTTGCAGTTCCTCAAAGAGTGGTAGAGGACTTCAGGGTCCTCCCTTTTTGAGATTTGCGAAAGTGTGAACCAATGCCATGCTTCTCGGAAAATATTTTTTTTCCTTTGGGAAATAGTTATTTTCATAAATATGCTAACATTGATGGGTTTATTATTTTTAAGTGAATTAATAAACACATTTTTTAACTTTTATTACCATGAATATTGATAGCTATAACCCATAAACCAAAGTTCTTTGGAGCCATTAATAATTTTTAAGCATATAAAGGGGTCTTGAATCTAAAAAAGTTGGAGAACTGCTAGAACAAAATACAGCACCTTGAGTTTGCTGAGAACTTTTGACTTTGAATACAACCCATTTTTCCTTTTCTTTCTAGCTTGCTCGATTTTAGTTAAAATAAGTATCTGTGTGACTCCCCATATTTGGACCTGAGCTGGTACTGTTCACTCTCCCCTTCTCTCCCACTCATAGATATCTAAATCTTATTCATCTTTTCATGACCCAGCTCAAATACTGTCTCCTCCACAAACCTTTTATGATCCACTAACTGCAAGTTTTCTCTTATTTTTCCTGATTTCCGCAGAACTTTATACCTCTTCTCTGATGCAGCACTTTCTATAGTCCTGGAATCATTTGGGCTCCTGTGCATATATACTGCAGGACCACAAGAATCTTAAATTTTGAATTATCTTTGTGTGTTCAGAGTTCTTAGCAGCAGCTCTCTTAGGCATTCTGTTCTTGAATGACTGTATTTCTGGTTTTAAAATATTCAGGTGTTTACAGATTTTTATTTAATTTGCTTTCTTGATTTTTATGACTTGTGACAATTTTTAATTGTCAACTCACTATATTCCATCCTGCCACCTGATAAAAATTCGGGGACACCATTTTAATATTAACATAAAAAATATAATGATAGATATAATTCTGGAATGAGAATTGCTGAGTGATTTAGAATCCAAACATAAGAAAGTAAATCAGCCAGCACACTGTCCCCATTTATTTCCACATTTAATTGTGAGTTTAATGTGAAGTGTTCTTTTGTGGAAAGGTTCTTATTTGAATCAAAATAGAAGTTGTTTAGGGTCATGATCAAGAAAGAGTTTTGGTAAATTGTAGAAGAATGTACAATTTTTTAAATAATTCATGTATCTTGAATGTTTTTCCGCTTGCATTTATATCGACTGACACATGGCTTGGCATCATGTTTTATTGATTAGTTATGGGTTTATTTTGCCCATAAATATTTCATATGGGCGAGCTAGTTGACTATTGATAGTTAAATTATGTTGCTGTAAAAAGCCTAGACAAGTTCTGTGTTAATCAGTGTGTGTTCACTTATATTTTAAATAAAAGTCATTTAAAGATGTGCTCATTCCTTCCTCCTGTGTCTGGTAGAGAATAATTTGTATTTGTGAATGTAGAAGGTATGTGGTATACAGATTTATACGTGTATGCATTTTTATTTATGTGGTATTTTCTTAGAGTATAGTGATGCCCTTGGATATCAAGTATCCGTCCCACTTGCCCTCATAAGTTAAGCGGTAGGTGGTAACAGTGCAGTAAACCTCATGACTTTGGGGGTCGCCTTCGGGCTCAGAACTGAAGGTGGCACTAGATGTCTGCTAAAGAAATGCGGAGCAGTGCAGCACGTTGGCTTCCTTTACAGACACTATTGCTTGTGTGTGGCAACTTTCATTTTCTTATCTTCACACTACAGGTGGCATTGCGGACAGTGTAGCCAAGTGGATATTTAAACAAGACTTAAGCCCTGAAGTACTAAAACTGGCTAGGAAAGAAAGAGATGCAGAAAACCTAGATCAACCAAAAGAAGGTATTAATAGAGCTTTCCTTGAAGCGTCAGAGGTGGAGATTGGCTTGGGAACCATACCAGGTAATCCATGGGAGACGAGGAGTTTGAAATCTAGAGTGGAGACGTGGCTGACTTCATTAAGGAAAGAATAACGCGTTACACATCCCTCTGGCTTTCAGATTTGCTGCCTTTAGCCTACGAGCAGTTTCCTTGCAGCCTTGAGCTAGATGTGCTGCATGCACACTGCTGCTGGGAGTATGTCGTTCAGTGGAATAAAGACCCAGAGGTAAGATCCTCGCTGCCGCTTTCAGGTTAATTCTGCTCTATGCTCATCATATGCGTCCGCAGACTGTTTCATCACAGCGATTGTTAAACACTGGGTTCATCCCTGTTGGAATAGCTCTGCACAACCTCTGTGCTTGGCCTTTTTCATACATTATCTCATAATCCTCACAGTAAAAAACTTATGAAGTATAGATACTATTTTTATCCCCACTGTTGAGAAGAGAAACTAGGCCTCAGAGAAGTTAATTTCCCTGCCTAAGAGTGCATTGCTAAGGAAGGAGTTGGGGCAGGATTTAAGCACAATTTCACTGTAACTGGAGCCAGTGTGCTTTGCCTACTCCCCGTGAGGTTGTGGTGATAAATATATATTTCATTTCACTCTGAATTCCTGCATGAGGTAGCAGCTACCTAAAAGGAAATTCTTAATATTATGGTCATCATGATAAAAGAGTAAACATCCTGAAGTCGGCCCAGGTTCTGATTGTTCAGGTATGTCTGTACTTATTTGTCACTGCTCTCATATTTGTCTAAGAAGAACATACAAGAAAACGATATTGTGTGCAGAGCTGACTGTGGTGCAGGGCTAGCCTCCTGGTGCTCTCGGCTCTGCTTGGACATCGGTTCCTACACGTTTGATGACCACCCCCCCAAGGCTTTCCCAGTCTTCCAGCAGTATGGGGTGCGGGCCCTGTGCTTGGAGGCAGGAGACCTGGGTTTAGATCCCAGAGGAACTAACAGGTTTGTGGTCTGGGCCCAGTCCCTGAATCTCTGGAGCAGTGTTTTGCTCCTCCCACCTTTTTTAATTGAAGGTGCCAGTCTTTCAGGTTGATGCCGGAATGAAGTAGGATATAAAAACGTGTGTTGGCTATTCCTATTTGCCAGTACCGACCTTAGGCCTTCCTAGTCAGGGCTGTGGTGACTGACTTCTCCCAAATCAAAAACGCATTCCTTTATCGTCCTTATAGCAGGTTGCACTTTTGAGTGCACTTTGTATGATTTTAGTTAGAAAAATCTAACTACTGAACTAATCCATACTAACCGTATTTTTCCTTCCTCTCCCCACAAAATGTCTTTAATATGTAATTACTAACAAGTTAAAGGAAGACATTTAAAAAGTAAGTGCTTCAATGAAAAAAAAAGGACTTTGATTAATTAAACTGTGACGAAAATGTGATTTTAGGATAGGGAATCCTCTCAGTGCCCTTTAAATTGCCCCCTTCGGTTGGCTACTCTGAGGGCTGGCAGGTAATCACATTTAGACTCTCTATTCTCAGGAATCAAAGGATCGGGCCACGGTGGCTCAGCAGGCAAGAATGCTCACCTGCCATGCCATAGGACCCGGGTTTGATTCATGGTGCCTGCCCATGTAAAAAAAAAAAAAAAAAAAGAATCAAAGGATCTTTTTCCTACCTGAGAAAAGGAATGTTAGGACTAGAATGAGGACATACTTTTTAAAATCTGTACGAATGAATTCCAAATTCAGTTCAAAGAAGATGATATTTAAGCAAGAAAACTCTATTTTACAACATTCACTCATAAATCAAAAGTCAGCTTTGCAGAGTGGACACAGAGAGGCCTGGGTTTAAATTCCAGTGCTGCTACTTATTATCTGTGTGATTTTTTTTTTTTTAACTTTTTTTATTAATTAAAAAAATTAACAAAAAGACATTAAGATATCATTCCATTCTACATATACAATCAGTAATTCTTAATATCATCACATAGTTGCATATTCATCATTTGTTAGAACATTTGCATCGATTTGGAAAAAGAAATAAAAAGACAACAGAAAAAGAAAGAAAACAATAATAGAGAAAAAAAAGATTATACATACCCTACCCCTTACCCCTCGCTTTCATTTACCACTAGCATTTCAAACTGAATTTATTTTAACATTTGTTCCCCCTATTACTTATTTTTATTCCATATATTCTACTCGTTTGTTGACAAGGTTGATAAAAGGAGCATCAGACACAAGGTTTTCACAATCACACAGTCACATTGTGAAAGCTATATCATTATATAATCATCATCAGGAAACATGGCTACTGGAACACAGCTCTACATTTTCAGGCAGTTCCCTCCAGCCTCTCTGCTACATCTTGAACAACAAGGTGATATCTACTTAATGCATAAGAATAACCTCCAGGATAACCTCTCGACTCTGTTTGGAATCTCTCAGCCATTGACACTTAGTCTCATTTCACTATTTCCCCCTTTGGTCGAGAAGGTTTTCTCAATCCCTTGATGTTAATTCTCAGCTCATTCTAGGGTTTTTCTCAGTCCCTTGATGCTGAGTCTCAGCTCATTCCAGGATCTCTGTCCCACGTTGCCAGGAAGGTCCACACCCCTGGGAGTCCTGTCCCACGTAGAGAAGGGTAGGGTGGTGAGACTGCTCGTTGTGTTGGCTGGAGAGAGAGGCCACATCTGAGCAACAAAAGAGGCTCTCTTGGGGGTGACTCTTAGGCCTAAATTTTAAGTAGACTTGACCTATCCTTTGTGGGGTTAGGTTTCATATGAACAAACCCCAAGACTGGGGGCTTAGCCTATAGCTTTGGTTGTCCACACTGCTTGTGAGAATATCAAGAATTCAACTTGGGGAAGTTGAATTTCTCCCTGCTCTCACCATTCCCCAAAGGGGGCTTGCAAATACTTTTCCAGTCACTGATCAAATCATTCTGGGATTCATCAGGGCATCACTCTGGACAAACCAACAAAATCTCATGTCCTGCCTGAGATTCCAAGTACTTACGACATTCAATCAAACTGTCTACATGAGTTATATTAGGAAATGCTCTAGTCAAAATATAAATTTTGTAACAAACATTTTTTTGCTTTAGTCTCACACATAAGGTGATATTTTAAAGTATTAATTATCATCTATTTTCAGCACCCTTATCTGTGTGATTTTTGAGAATATATCTGAACCTTTGTATCTTAATTTTCTCTTAAACTTAAATGAGAAAAAAAAATGTAGCTGATGAAAGTAGCTATCTCAAAGGGTTATAGCAGTTTATAGACAACATGCATGGTGCCTGATATTTTCATTATTGTTTTCACTGTCCATTATAATACTTGCTTACATTTAAAATAAAGTGACTATTTTTTTTAAATTTTTATTATTTTTTTGCATGGGCAGGCACCGGGAATCGAACCCGGGTCCTCTGGCATGGCGGGTGAGCATTCTTGCCTGCTGAGCCACCGTGGCCTGCCCAAAGTGACTATTTTGTTTGTTTTTTTAAAATATTTGCCTCCTATCAAACCCCCATCCCAACTGTTCCATTTTATGCACTCAACTTTATTAGGCCCCAAATTAATTGCACTTAACTTTGGGGAATTTCAACTAACAATATGTGTTAGCAGAATTGATGTGTTTAATTTGTGCTCCTGGCTACAAAATTATTTAACAAAAATCTTGATTATTTTATCAGTTTTACATGATTATATACATATATTTTTTATTAGAGTAGTGAGTTTATAGAACAATCATGCATAAAATATGGGATTCCCATGTGCCACCTTTTAATTAACACCTTGTGTTGATGTGGTACATTTTATATTTGGTCTTCAATATGCAAACTTCCTTAACTAGAAAGAGTTGAATTTCAAACATCCCCTTTGATATTTCCTATTTTCCTTCCCTGCTTTATTTTTTCTCCTTAGCGCTCATCATAAATGCCCTATATAATTCACTTATATTTATTTTCTGTCTCCCTCACTAAGTGAGGGCAAAGATTTGGCAAAGATTTGGATCTGTTTTGTTCATATTGTATCCCTGGTGGCTCAAATAGGGCCTGGTAGATAATAGATGCTCAATAGATATTGGTTGAACAATGAATAAATAAATGAATGAATGAATTGTATTTGCAAAGAAGCAAACCTTTCACAACTGTGTGAAATTCAGGTATTTGTTGGAGAGATCTGCTGTGATGTACAAACTACAGTTAGGAGGATATTGAATCCAGATGAGAGGATATGTGACCTGGGGTTTCTAGACATTAATCATTATATAAGTATCTTAAAGTTAAGGGCTATTGAAGTTATTTTATGAAAATTACTTCTCACCTAATAATTTCATGTTCTTAACACAACATTCTTAGTAGCTTTATGTAGGGATAACTTTTCTTACAGAGATTTATGTAAGAAGTCTCCATTTGTACTTGAAGTACTACTAAATGATCCTTCGTTTCTTTTCTTTCTTTTCTCTCCCTGTATGTAAGGAAGCACGTTTTTTTGTTAGGTCAATAGAACACTTGAAGCACATTCTTAATGCACATGTTCAGAATGGTAAGTAAACAGATGTTAAACATCCCTGATTGCATACACAAGAATCTTTAAAGTCACATCCCGTTAAATTTTGATTTGACGGTCCTACCACCTAACAGATTACCATGTACTGTAATCTGCAAAGTAGGGGGGCGGGTGTGGTGCTGGCCACCCTCTGGTCTGCCCGTCAGCTTCCAAGCTGACCTATGCCTGGGTGTAAGGAAGGGGCATGTTATGAGCGACTCATTGATTTTCCCTTCAGTTCACAGGTAGATAAGGAAAGGGGGGTGGGCTTCTCAGGATTGTAATTCCTGATGAAAAATTTAGCTAGCCAAAAGCCTAAGACTGTATCCTAGATACCCGCTTGTGCTTCTCTTAATAATGTGAATATTTTCCATTGGCTGCCATACCACAGGAACTGCTGTTGTCTCCTTGAAAACATGTTATGAATTCTTGTGGAGAAATTGTGAGCAGGTTGCTGATTGCATTTAATAGATGGGTTACATTGTCAGAATTAATTGAGTAGATCAGTAGTAGGCTAGTTATTAACCGTAATAAGTGTGAGACTAGGTGTTGGGCTGTGTAAGAAGAGGTATCGCCTTTATTTCTGTGTGATAAACTCTAAAGAAACTACTTATTTTTCTTCACCTGTAAGCGTCTCTACTACCTGTATCACCTGTGCTACCATATTAACAATAGGAAATCAAATTGCAGAAATTATAAAAGTCTCATTTTACATAAGGAGAACTTGAAAATGATTTAATTTATTTAGTTAACCCTTAGAGCTTATCTTCTTCCCAGGGAAAATAAAAGGAGTTAAAGTGACTGGTTTGGAAAATATGGTCTCTAGATAATTCTCTCCTTATTGGTGAAATTATATTATCTATTAATTTCAGGGTGGTAATTCTTAAAGTTAAATCTTTACCCATGTGTACGCCGGCTTCTTGACAGTTTTTGAAAGAACTGACTCTTATACAGACGCAATTATATGGGTAATACTAACAGCATGAGAAATGCCGTTTATGCTGCCTAATTGACAGCTGTTTCAGAAATTTTAGTTTTAATGCTACAACTTACGGATATGTAATTATATATATATAGCCCAGGTTATTTACTTTTTTTTAAATCATGGAATAACATACATATAGAAAATGTTCTATATTTTGCTTTTGCTTGGGTGGTTACATGTGAAAAAAATCTATTGAATTTTGGTGTTATTTCTAGCATTTTAGCTATGATGAATAAAGGTGTTCTCAGCGATCTTGTATATATCTTTTTTAGTTATTTCTGTTGACTATATGCCCAGCAGAATTTCTGGGTAGTAGGGTAGACACATACTTAGTTTTAATAGATACTAATGAACCATTTTTTGTAGTGGTTTTATCAATTTACTATCCTACCAGCAATGTGTGAGGGTTCCAGTTTGCTCTGCATCCTCACCAGTGCTTGATAATGTCATGGTTTTGTTTTTGTTTCTGTTTTTAAATTTTAGCCTTTCCAGTAGGCATGTAATGATAATCTCATTTTGACTTTATATTTTTCATATAAATAATAGTGCCAGATCTTTTCTTTATGCTTAGTGGCCATTTACTACCTTCTTAAGTTGCTCAGTTCTGACCTTTATTGAAAGTAAAGGTTCATTAACTTTATAAATATTCATAAGATATAAGTAATGACATCTACGTGTATTTAGCCCAATGGTTTTTATAAGATTGAGGAAAACAGTACTTTTATATAGGTGATGAAAATATGTAAACATGCTATTCATTACTTTAATTTTTACTTGCTGTCAAGGCATTGCATTGATGATGTGGAATACGTTCTTAGTTAAAAGGTTTTCTGCTGCTACATACTTGATGGATAAGGTAAAGTAATTTTTAAATTTCATGTCCTAACTTGTTTATTTGGTTCCCTTATTTAATTGACTAATATTAAAATGGTTTTTTCACGTTGTGCTTCATTGACTGTTCTTTATTTGATATTACATTTCACCCATGGTCAAATATAACTCCTGGTGCTGGCTGTTGGCATTTTTATGACATGAAGAAGGATCCTAAATCCTCGAAAAGAAAGGAACATATTCTAAAGTCCTCCTCACCAAAGAGATTAAGACTGGTGTTTGATTGAAGAAGGAATTTGCATTTTATTTCCAATTAAAACGTATAAATGTACATTTCTTCACTGATCGTTGTATGTAGGACCAAGATATTTTCTTTGAATGTCGGTCTGCCTGAGTTCTACTTTGTTTTTCTTCATAAAATTTACCCATACATATATGATATATGATTTCCAAATTATTTTTCTTTAAAGTTGTGATGCAGTCTGAGTGCAAAATCTTTAGATTTTTACAATTTATTCCCTGGTCTTTGTGGTTTTCTTCATATTTCATCCAGCAGGTTATTCTCCTCCGTAAAGTTTTTGAAAGCGTTCAGCACAGGATCCATAGAGCTGACACCCTTTCTCGTTCATGTTGCATCAGCTATTTAATTAAGTCACACAGTCACAGTGATCTGCACCAGCAGGAGCAGGTCTGAGAACAGACATGACTTAAGCCTAGGACTCGGGTTGTGGGAGCAGAAGCCGCAGGTCACTGGTGAGTGGCCGTAAGTGACGTGACTGGGGCACTGACCAGTGTGGCCCACAGGCCAGTCAAAAAGGTGGGTTGATGTGGTGAGCTGAGGTAGCGGGCATCAGCTAGGACTGCTGCCGTAACGACAGCGTGTTCTTTTAAGTGAACTGTGCTCAGCATCCCTAAACCAGGAGCAGCTCGGCAGCGCAGAGCTGACGCAGGCCACGCTGCTCCCCTCGAAACTGCTTTCTGTGATGGCACTGCCGGATTTTTTCTAGTTAAATCTAGCCATTATTTTCCTGTTCCTCTTTCTTTCCTACATAATTGTTTTTTTTTCTTGAAATTTGTTCTTTTAGTCATTATGATGCTATTTTCCCATTCTCCTTCACTTCTACTACCCCTCTTTTGAGAGAATGATAACAAAATGTCTTATGTGTATGTTACTATTCACAATTTCACAGCATATCGTCACGTTTGATCCTCGCTGTGGTTTGGATTTGGGTGAAAACAGTCCTGAATTAGGAAGCAGAAGGCTTATGATCATTTATTCAATTAATGTTTATTATAATATGTCTCTTTTATGTGCCTAGCCAAGTTAGCTGGGGTCTGTGGCTACAGAGGTAAAAGTCACAGTCTTTGTCCTCAAAAATTCTCCGTCCAAAGGCAGACAGATAAATAGACACCAAAGTATTCTTGAAGGACAGAAGAGGAAGTAAAGTAAGGTGAAGACTTCTAAGCAGAATTTTGGAGGATGAGCCACCTGTGAGCCAGTAAAAAGCAGAGGAGGAGAAATGTACTCCAATGAGAAGTCCTGGAAATACGAGGCAGCTCGTTGGGTTGAGAGAACGATGCCTAGAGCATAGGCTGTGTGAAGGAGAGGGAAGTGGAACATGAGACATTGCTTGTGCAAAATGTGGGGGTTTGGGATTTTATAATATAACATTGTAGACTGCTTAGCATAGGGTCTGACACCTATGGTAAGGGCTCAGTCTGTGGTCACAGTTATTTTACCTTGAAGACATTGGTACAATTTTAATTAGAGGAATTATATGTTTGGATTTGCATTTTAAAAGATAATTCTCCAGTGTGAAATAGGCTGGAAGTTGGGTGGGCTGAGTTTTGAAGGCTGTAGTGGTAATTTTACCAAGAGGTAAGAGAGTGATAAATCTCATGTACTAGACTCCCTTCTCAGTTGCCTGTGAGTCTCCTGTCTCCTGTGAGTTCCTTCCTGTCTTATCGAGTAGATGTTCTGGAAGCAGAACTTTTACACCCCACTTATTACCCATATAATGTAGACATATAGACTAGAACCTTATGTAAGCACTTATTGACTCTAGGAAATTGGTTTATTTTCTGAGCTAGAATATAATTCCTGTCTGCTTTAGATTGTTTTTCCTTTTTCCTGTCCATTTACAACTTGAATATGTTTTATCAACAAGCAGAGCTGTTAGTTAGCTGCTCTTTAAGTTGTAGCCTTGAGTACGGCTCTAGGTTTCAAGGCAACATAATTATTTGATTGTACAAAGTAAGGACTAGAGTTTTAGAGAAGATTTTCTTATTTTGCTAGTTTAAAGTATCTAATTTATTTCTGAAAAGGATTATTCCTGAGCCCAATATATTTTAAAGCCATTGTCTCCTTCCTGGTATGTTTATAAGTTCCATCACAAAATCAATTGTGTTATAAATGAATAGACCCAACAATTAATTGGTGAAATGTTGCCACATTTATTTGTAGTTACAATAGTTTTACAATCTGGTTGTTTTTTATTTCCTGGATGGTAGTAATGCCTTTTTATTTAAATGATTAGATATTACAGCATTTTGTGTCCTTTTGCCTTAGGTTGGAAAATCACCAAAGGATAGGCTGTGCCGAAGGGTAAGAGAACCCCCTTCACTAGAAGCGTAATTGCTAATCCTGCACTTTCCATAGTATTTCATTAACTGCACAGGTGAACTTCGCCTTTTCCCATTTTGGTGGCATAACAGGAGATAAGAAGAATGAAAAGAGAATACTATATTAAGGAAACTGGTCATGAACTATGATCACCTTTAATTTACCTTTCTAGATTGTCAGATAGCGTGTTTAAACTGTCTTTTCATTACATGTGGTGAACTTTGGACTGTGGACAGAAGGAAAGCATGTTACCAGTACCACATATTTTGTGCTGCTGAGATTTGATATTTATCATGTTTCACGTGGAAGCATCTAACATCAAATTAAAGCAGATTCATAGGAATCACAAACTTTACCTATCTCTAATAGCCATATAGCCATTATATCAATGGGGCATTAGTCTTAAATAATATTTCAGCCCATGGATACTGGCCTTGTGTTTGAAGCCAGTGATTATAATAGTGTTAGCTGTTAACTCAGAACTTTAAGATGTTCTCATTACAAATATCTTAGCAAATGTTTGGACACATGAATCCACAAGTCATAGGCCAAGGGCCCCCAAATCACTATTGTTGAAAAATTCTTCCTTGTATGCCCTTGTATGGCTCGAGTTAAACCTGTATGTATGTGTATAGATACAGATATGCTGAGTTATTTGCTTTGGGATGTGAAGATGTGCTTGTTGCTGGTCTGAGAAAGAGTGTACCTAGTACAGTGGTCCTTAGACCTTTTAAGGGCATTGACTGGAAAGGTCTCTGCCTGCCATGTGTGTTTTGTTGTTTGTAGTTCACACGCTTGGGGATGCCAAGAGACTGTTAAGAGTTTGGGTTTATTCTAGCTTGGTTCAGAGGGTTCGGTTCAGTTCCTAAGAGACCCTTTGAAACCAGACCAGGCTGAGTGTTCTTAGAACTTTTCTGGTTGAACTCTACTGTGTATCCTAACATGTTGCATGGCGATTTGACTGTCAAATGCCTCATCAAGTTAAAACAGTGATCACAGGAGTGCCGTGATCCATGGCCACTCAGGTATACAAAAACAGTTTTAACAAGTTGATAGTAGTACTGCTTTTTTTAAAAGGCTACTTTTAGAATTGGTTGGATCTAAAGAATCTAGAGAAAAGAATTAAAATGTGCTAATGCCTTCCCTTTCAAGTTCAAGGCTATGCATTCATTGTAGAAAGTGAGTTGAACTGACATGTTCTGTTTTTGGTTTTTCTGATAGTGACTACAGAGCTTTTGCTATAGGGGCTAATTATATACCTTTTATAAACAGGATGTGGGGATGAGTGACACAGCAATGACATCTTTCCTTGGTTCCTGCTTGAATCTTCTTCAGACTTTAATGGAGGTAACAGGTGTATTTTCATTCTGAACTGCTCCAAAAATACTGGAAATCATTGGATTTTAAAAAAGACTATAGAAAGAGAATGTTTCTCATTATTCATTTATGAATTTTGACTTAACCTCAGAACCAGTGCTGTTTCTTATTAGATGAATTAGACTTGTGTTTTTAATTAAAATATTGGAAAAATGCATGGGGTTGCACTTTGCTCACAATAGATTCATTAAGATATTTGCAACCTATTATTTCTCTAGTTCTGAACACTCCTCCATTCTCAAAACCTCTAGGCTGATGTTAGCAGGGATGAAATGGAAGTTCCCATCCTGGATACTGAGGACGCCTGGCTCTCTGTTGAAGGACCAACCTCAATAGTGGAACTGGCGCTTGAGCAGAAACATATACACTACCCACTGGTGGAGCATCATTCCATCCTGTGCTCTGTCTTGTATGCAGTCATGAGGTTTGCTCTGAAGATAGTGAAGCCACTTTCACTTTTTGATAGTAAGGTAAGCACCTCAAATGATTTCAGAGTGAATTTGGAGTTAGTTTTAGCTGGCATGTAGATGTCTGATTTTACTGTTAGTTGTTCAGTACTTTCAGTGCCTTGTATAGAATTATCCATTGTAAAGTTCCCTGCTCCCTTATTTTCCTTCCAGATTCCTTGTACGTGCCTTTTTTTTTTTTTTTTTTGTATGAACAGGCACCAGGAATCGAACCCAGGTCTCTGGCATAGCAGGCAAGAACTCTGCCACTGAGCCATCTGTTCATTCCTTTTTTATTCTGTTTTCTAATATACCTTTAAATATTGGTGTTCCATAGAGTTTTGCCCACAGCTGTCTACTCTTCCCATTGTATTTTATAATTCCTGGACAGATTTATTTTCTCCCTATTTTATCTTTTCATGCCTGGCACATGTATTTCCAGTTGAATATCTGAATATTCCTATTGAATGTCTGTTTCTCTAAACATCTTATCAGACACCTCACACTGAAAATATTTTTCCCATACTCTCAAACCTACCCTGCCTCTGCTGTAAATTTACAGTTCCTCCTGAATGCCCTTGGATATTTGATTAGTGATGTCATCTTTTGTGTAGCAACCCAAACTAGAAACCTTGAAGTTATCTGGCTCAATTTGCTACTTCAGGCCCCACCCTCATTGTAAATTGATTCTTGTATATTCTTCCTTTGATTGTATCTGTGGATTCCTTTTCATCCATTTAGGTCTCCTATACTTGCAGAACTATCTTCCCCAAATACAGTTTTAATCATATTA
This sequence comes from Myrmecophaga tridactyla, assembly GCA_004026745.1. Classification (NCBI taxonomy): domain Eukaryota; kingdom Metazoa; phylum Chordata; class Mammalia; order Pilosa; family Myrmecophagidae; genus Myrmecophaga; species Myrmecophaga tridactyla. The sequence continues at coordinate 22,226 of PVIY010017610.1, read as the reverse complement.
GTTCTGTGCCTAAATGGCAGAATAAAGTTCAAACTTATTCATAGAACATGTAAAGACCTTCACAATTTGGCTGCTATGGATACAGGGGGTTGATATATAAAACTTTTTCTTCCCCACTTAAGATTCCAAACAGAGAAATAAGATTTAGACAGTTGAAGATTAAAATGTCAGCTTTTATGACTCAGTTTTATTACTGATAAAAGTTAGGTTGGAGAAACAACTAAGGCTTATGGGTGAATGGGCTCGTTATTTCATGCTCTGTTGGAGCCCTGCACACTGAAGCACAGGCACAGCTGAGCAGCGGCAGGCTTCCCCTCGGGCCTGGCCCCACGACTGCTGAGATGGGGTGCTCCCTGTGGGAAGACTCCCTCCCGATAGAAAGGGAGGGACTGAGTTGAGAATGCCAGCTTCTTCTCCCAGACCCACCAGTCCATCTGCAGGGTGAGTGAAAGCTGGAGCAGCGGGCCTGGAGTATTGTTCTCACTGAACATCTGGCATGTGGAAATGGGGAGCCAGGAAGGGCGGCTTCCTCCACAGCCACAGCTTACACTTCCAGCCTCATCACCCTCTCTTCTCTCACCTCTTGTGCCATAGCCACTGTTAACTACCCTCATCCTTCAGGGAAATTAGACATTTTTGACACTTTTTGTGTTCATTTGTGTTATTCCATTTTCAAAAGCACCTATTTGGAATGGCTATTTCCTATTTATTTTCCAGATATCACTTTTTAAGTGTTGCCTCCTTCCAAAGTCTTTTGTCTGCTTTTCCTGAAACCGAGCTTATCACCTCTTTGCTGTGTTTTCATGTCTGTGTGCCTTGTCTTCCACGTAATCCCTAGCTCAGTAAATGTTTAGTGTATTTATAATTGTATACTTGGCAGCAATAAGCAGAATAGATTTGAGGAGACGGAGTTGGGAAAACCATTGAAAGTCAGGATTTAGTGAAGACCCGTACTTGGGGAAGGTAATAAAAATCATGAAGGCATTTGGAGCAGTCCTTTATCTTAGGACATTCTGGGAAGAGCTGAAGGAGCTGGAAGGTTAAAATTAAATCCAATTTCAAACTTGTCATTTACAACGAAGCTCATTTTGAAAGATTTTGCACATGTTGAGTTTGAGGAAATATCTAAGAAAAATAGTATGTCATAAGTTTATTTCTAAAAAGTAATGTGTAACATAGAGATCCCAATAGTTACTTTTGAAAAGTTTGCAAGCCTGACAAGCTTTTAATCTAACTAATAAAAATTACATTAAATAATGTTTATACTTAGAATTTGGAATGAATGAGATTGGAAAAGAAAAATGATGCTTTAGGAAATGATGCTTTAAAGTTTTAAAAATAAAGAAAACCGAAAATAAATGCCTTATTTGATAGCTCCCCTCAGAAAATGACTTTGTGAAATCAGAATACATACCAAACTGGAAAATCACAATGGTGATATTAGTCTCAACCTTTATTGTCTTGAGATGCTTGAGATGACCTGAGACAGCTGTATGACTCTTATCTGCAAAAGGAGAAGCATTGTTGTTTGATGGCTAGTAAAAAAGAAACCCAGTTCTACCATTTACTAGCTAGGACTTTTTAGTTTCTCTTAGCTTGTTTTTTCGTTCAGAAAGTGGAGACAATTCTAGTGCTTATGTTATTGGGTTTTGACGGTTAAATAGCAAGTACTGTTACATACATGTTGAGTACACACACACAAACTTACCACTCAGAAAGCCTTAATGTGGAATTGATCCTTAGATCTAAGTACCAGTTGGAAATGAGAGTAACAAATTCTGGATGAGTGTATAGAAAAACGTTTGGTGATGTTCAAAATGTTCAGGGTTCCCTGAAAATCTAGTATTTCTCGTCAGTAGAGGATGAGTACTTTTACCCTATTTTGGCAGGCATACTAGATTATCTAGAATCAGAGGTAGTCTTAGAATTAAGATAACTGGGATGCCTTATTGGCAGATGAATATACAGTAACCCAGGATGTCGAGTCATTTGCCTAAGGAAACGGTAGATCTGGGATGAGAGCCTGGATCTTCCGATTTAAAGGCCAGTACTCTTTCACTCTGTATTACTCTAAGGATCTATAATATACCTAACCATTAGGTAGATCCTTCTAAGGATCTTCGGAAATGGTAGTTTGTCTTGCTCTGTTTTGGCTTTCCAGGCACTTATTTCTTAAACAAGGTGGAATTAAGCAAATCAACAGGTCTTTTTAAAAGGATTCAGAGTCCACAGTATGTATTAGCTGTTTTTTGCTGCGGGACCAGTTATCCTAAAATCTAGCAGCTTGAAACAGTGAACATTTATAATTTCACAGTATGTTTGGGTCAAGAATCTGGATCCCCTTATTTGGGTACCCCTTGCATCGAGTCTCCCTTGATGTTGAAGTTACGGTGTCGACTAGGTCTGTGGTCTCCTTTGAAGGTTCAGTTAGGGTTGGGGGGTGGATAAGGGGGTTCACTTCCTAGCTTACACGGTTGTTGGCAAGATTCAGTTCCTTGCCACATGGGCCTCTTCATAGGGCAGCTCACAACATGGCAGCTGTCTTCCCTCAGAGAGACTGAATGCCCAAGGTGAAAGCCAGTGTTTGTTTTTTTTTTTTTCCAAGTATTGTTTTTTTATTATTCAACATAAAACAAACACCAACATTGTTACCATATGATCATTTCATTCTTGATGTATAACCAATAACTCACAATATCGTCACATAGTTGTATATTCATCATGATCATTTCTTAGAACATTTGTATCAATTCAGAAAAAGAAAACAAAAAAATTGATACATCCCATACCCCTTACCTGGCCCTTTCATTCATCACTAGCATTTCAGTCTACTCAATTTGTTTTAACATTTGTTCCCCCTATTATTTATTTTTAATCTACATGTATGTTTTACTCATCTGTCAATAAGGTAGATAAAAGGAACATCAGACACAAGGTTTTCACATACTGTGAAAGCTGTATCATTATACAATCATCTTCAAGAAACGTGGCTCCTGGAACACAGCTCTACTGTTTTAGGCAGTTCCCTCCAGCCTCTCCATTACACTTTAACTAAAAAGGTGATACCTATATAATGCGTAAGAATAACCTCCAGGATAACTTCTTGACTCTGAAATCTTTCAGCCACTGACACTTTGTCTCATTTCTCTCTCCCCTCTTTTGGTCGAGAAGGTTTTCTCAATCCCTTGATGCTGAGTCCCAGCTCATTCTAGGATTTCTGTCCTGTGTTGCCAGGAAGGTCCACACCCCTGGGAGTCATATCCCACGTAGACAGGGGGAGGGCGGTGAGTTTGCTTGTCATGTTGGCTGAGAGAGAGGCCACATCTGAGCAACAAAAGAGGTTCTTGGGGAGTGATTCTTAGGCTTAATTTTTTTTTTTGTCTTTTTCCAGGAAATGAATTTATTTGTTTATTCATTCAGGCTTATTTGTCCCTTTGGTATAGCCTTTCAGACAGTTTCTCTATTAAAAGTGATAAAGACATTTAAATACTGCCACAATTAAGAAAAACAAAGTTGTCATTTATGCAAGTATAACTAAGCTGCTTATGCAGTGAAATTAAAATATTTTAAATTTATTGTGATCTTTTAAAGGGGTTATACTTTGCCATTAAAAAATTTATTAATTAAAAAATTAAGAAACAAAACATCAACATACATAATCAGTAATTCACAATATCATCACTTAGTTGCACATTCATCATTTCTTAGAACATTTGCATTAATTCAGAAAAAGAAATAAAAAGACAATAGAAAAAGAAATAAAACGAACACAGGAAGGAAAGAAAAAAAAAATTATACCTACCGTACCCCTTACCCCTCGCTTTCATTGATCACTACCATTTCAAACTAAATTTATTTTAGCATTTGTTCCCCCTATTATTTATTTTTATTCCATATGTTCTACTCCTTTGTTGACAAAGTAGATAAAAGAGCATCAGACACAAGGTTTTCACAATCACACAGTCACATTGTGAAAGCTATATCATTATACAGTCATCCTCAGGAAACATGGCTACTGGAACACAGCTCTACATTTTCAGGCAGTTCCCTCCAGCCTCTCCATGACGTCTTAAATAACAAGATGATATCTATTTGATGCATAAGAATAACCTCCAGGATAACCTCTCAACTCTGTTTGGACTCTCTCAGCCATTGACACTTTGTCTCATTTCCCTCTTCCCCCTTTTGGTCGAGAAGGTTTTCTCAATCCCTTGATGATAAGTCTCAGCTCATTCTAGGGTTTTTCTCAGTCCCTTGATGCTGAGTCTCTGCTCATTCCAAGATCTCTGTCCCACGTTGCCAGGAAGGTCCACACCCCTGGGAGTCATGTCCCATGTAGACAGGGGGAGGGTGGTGAGACTGCTTGTTGTGTTGCCTGAAGAGAGAGGCCACATCTGAGCAACAAAAGAGGCTCTCTTGGGGGTGACTCTTAGGCCTAAATTTTAAGTAGACTTGACCTATCCTTTGTGGGGTTAAGTTTCAAATGAACAAACCCCTAAGACTGGGGGCTCAGTCTTAGGCTTAATTTTAAGTAGAAAGCCAGTGTTTTTGTAACCACATTCTGCAAGTTACGTGTACTGATGCCCAATTCTGTTTGCTAAAACCAAGTCACTGGAGCAAGAGGAGGGGGATCGTTCGGAACCATCTTAGTGTGCCTATCACACACTAATTGTTATAGAAATTAAATGAAAATTCTAGACTTCATTATTCAAGGAGAAAATAAAATCAACCATGATTACTTTTTTTATCTTTCTTTTTATTCCTTAAGTAATTTCCTTAATAATCACAACAATAAAATAGACCTCATGGTTTTCTTGATCTTGTCTTTCTCTTTTAGGGGAAAAATGCATTTTTCAAAGATCTAACTTCAATTCAGTTATTACCTAGTGGTGAAATGGATCCAAATTTTATCTCTATACGACAACAGGTAAATTTACAGTTACTGGATTTTTTTTTTTTAATAGTAAACTAGGCAGCTTTTAAAACATGACAACTTATAAGATATTAAATTATGTGTTCCTTTTTTGATAATTAAATAGTTTTAATGAAAAGGCCACTCTGATGGAAGAACCAACAGCTACTTACATATTTTTAATAAAAGATACTAACATGAAGCTGCTGTATCTCTTTCTCCATCTTCAAGTTTTTATTGAAAGTTGTTAGCGCAGCTGTCCAGGCCCAACATTCAGTCACAAAGGACAGAGATCCCTCAGAAGAGGCACCAGCCACTCCTTTTGGGAAAGACCAAGATTGGCCAGATCTAGCTGTGGATTTAGCCCATCACTTGCAAGTTAGTGAAGATGTTGTCAGAAGGCATTATGTGGGGGAACTGTACAACTATGGAGTTGACCACTTAGGAGAAGAGGTAAAAATGATCCTTTGAATGTTACAAAATAGATAGTTTGAATAGAGAATCTGTAAAGTCTCTAATAAAGCTTTTTGTGTTTCCATTTGCTAGGAAGGAAAATAGAACAGAATATTAAGATATAAAATTGTGTTCAGATTACTGTTTCGGGTCAGTATTTACAAAATGCTTACTGTGTGCTAGGCCTCTTTACAGGAATATAGCATTAGACAAAACAGTTTACTCTAGGAGCAGAAAGCAGGCTAAATTTTGAATTGTATGATATATGCTATGAAGAAAATAACAGCATGATATGAATAAACAAGAGCTACTATAATAGGGTAGTGAGAGGTGACATTTGAACCGACCCCAAGTAGAAAACTAGTAGAACAGTGCTTAAGACAGAAGTAACACAAAGTACAAAGGCTCTGAGGTTGGGGACCAGCTTGGCGAGATCCAGGACCAGAAGGGCCAACTTAGCTAATGAAAGTAAGCAGTGGGGAAAGAACTGAGAGATGAGGCTGGGAGGTTAACAGTAGCCAGAATCAAACAAGGTCTCACAAGCCATGTTCTAAGTGTATCTGGAAGCCATTAGAGGGTTTTTTTTAGTTGTGATGTGATCTAATATAATCTCTTTTCTTTGGCAGAGTTTGAGAAAGACTTACTGTATAGTCATATTAAATAGCAAAATTAGGTGATGAGCAGAGATTTGGGTTTTAAATGCTATTTGATTTGAACTTTACATTAGTTGTATACATTTTTAGATTTGGCCCGATAAAAAAATGTACTAGAACCTCTTCAGTAGCAATCTCTTTCCCAGAATAAATAAATTGGTCAGCTCTTATTCATGTTTATATCCTCAGGCCATTCTACAGGTTCATGACAAAGAAGTCCTTGCCTCTCAGCTGCTTGTGTTGACGGGGCAAAGGCTGGCTTATGCACTTCTTCACACCCAGACAAAAGAAGGAATGGAGCTACTCGCCAGACTTCCACCCACACTCTGTACTTGGCTGAAAGCAATGGTAAGTTCAGGAGAAGATAGTCAGGTCATTGGACATTTTCTTAAATGGGTACTTAATAACTTTTAAGAAGAAAAATGTAAATTTCAAATTTAACGTATCTAGTTCCAAAGAAAGCCATTTTTATTGGCAGCCAGCTATCTTTCTGATAACCCTTAGGTCAGTAACTGTATATAACTGATGGCTTACTTTTGTGTCCCATTTGCAGGATCCCCAGGATCTTCAAAACACTGAAGTGCCAATTGCAACAACAGCTAAACTAGTAAATAAAGTAATTGAACTTTTACCAGAAAACCATGGCCAGTATAGTCTAGTCTTACACCTCATTGACGCTGTGGAAGCCATATCTACTCTTTCTTCATGACACTTACCTATTGGGTTAATGACAATCATAGTCTAAAATTGTGATTATAATATGAATTAGTGCATGGTTATTTTCCATAGTAAGAACTGGAATCTTAGGGAAGGAATGTCTTTTTTTTTTTGTAAAATTTAAAAAAAATACATTACTTTGAAAAAGTGCAGGCCTAGTTAAATTCCATTCCTTTGGTTACTATTGAAGATAAAATAGAAACAGATATTAATTATACCATAAACAGATGTTTTACTGGTTATTTCTAGTTCAAGCACTTAAGTACATTTATTGTTAAACTTTGCTATTTTAAATTGGTTTTAATTTAGATTTTGTTCTTAAGATTCTATATTTCATATTCAAAATGTTATTGTTAAATTTAAATGTGCTCATGTGCAGTCCCCACCAGTAGTTGAGAGAAACATCCCTCTCTCCTTTAATAAATGTTGGGAGAACACTTTTGTTATCGTGCTTAATCCTGTACTGGGCACCTGGGAGTTCTGGATGCTGACAAGTTCCTTTCTCGAAGTTTGTGTTGTTGCCATCAGAGGGGGTGAAGGAAAAATTCATTTAAAGGGACATGAAAGAGACCCCTTAATCCATTTTAACTGCCAAAAATGAGAATCTGAGATGTAAGACCAACAATGCAAAATTAATTATAATGTAATTTTAAGATTTGCTTTTTGCCAAGGTTCAAAGTTATATCTACATCTGATCATTGTAAAAATGTATTATCTTGTAAAACTTCTGTAAAAAAAAAAAAAAGGCAGAGATATTAAAAATTTTAAGTCCAAGTTTATTTTTCCTGTACGTATTTAGAAATGTCTGCTTCTAGGATTTGGTAATGTTCTCTATCTGTCCTTGGGAACAGTACAGAAAATGTCTAGTGATATATTACAGCGTTAGCAAACCTACCTCACAGCAGGGTTGAGAGGAGTGCCTAGAACAGTCAAGTGCTGAATAAATATTTGTTGATTAAAACCAAATTAACCAAATCCTGTAAAAGTGCTCTGCGCTCTACAGATTCCACATGTTTGTTAGGGTTTATCTTTGGAATGTAGCCATATAGTGCAATTATTGATATGTCTTGGATCACAATTGTTATTCCTACTAACATGTGATACAGAAGTTTGCCAGCTCTAGGAATTGTACAAGGTTGAAGAATAGTCTTTCAAAGATACAAAGAAAAAAATGTGATGTTTGGAGGTATTTTGATTTGAATTCTTTTAACTAAAAGCTCACATCCAGATAAGATGTGGCTATCAGATTTAAGTATCAATTTTAAAATCTTGACATAAATTTCTAAGATGCCTTAAGTACTTGGAGTGGGGCCTGTATGTCTGATTGAGGCACACATTTTGTGACAGCACTGAAGAGGACTTTAAGCCAATCCAACCTCCTAGCCTCTGCTTAAATCCCTGCTACCCCATCCAGACATATTTATATGATTTCTTCTAAACCTGCCTAGCTTTATATAAAGAGTCACTTATTAAAGGTGTTTAAGAAATTAGTTCCCTGTGATTTTTCTAAATGCTCTTAAAGTATCACTTTAGGAAGCTGATCAAAGAAACCTGGAATTTTTGGCAGTTTTAAAAATTAAATCTTCAATTAGTTCCATGATTTTATTTTATTTTATTTTGGAATACCTGTTAAGCAATTTGGATAATAAAACTGTTTAAACTTATTCTGCTAGGACACATACTCAAATCTGGGTATAGGTGAGAATATTGAAATGCTGAAATAAAAGCCCATAGAACCATTAACCCAAATAACTGATTCTCTAGTTAGATTTGTAACCCTAAAATTTAATATGGCTAGAATTTTAAAATTCTGAGTTGTATAGTTACGAAGAGCAATCGAATATTTTATTTCTTCATCAAGGGCTTTTGAAATAAATCAGATAGGGAGGAAGAAAAATAACCTGTGTATAGGGCAGGCCATGGTGGCTCAGCAGACACAGGTCTTGCCTGCCATGCCGGAGACCCAGGTTCGATTCCCGGTGCCTACCCATGCAAAAAAAAAAAAAAAAAAAAAAACACAAAAAACCTGTGTATACATTCTGTAACATCAAAGAGCCCCAAACAACGAATTAAATTTTATGTCAAATGGGTGTTTTCTGAAATAAAGGGTGTGTTGCACTTACTGCACTTATCAATGGGAAGCCAATTCCCAATAGTTGTTTTCTGGATTTCCCCCCATCTTTCTTTACTAATATTAAATATACATTCTTATACCTTGTTTAGATTAATTGTCTAATACTAGAGGAAAATATATAAAAGTGTTCAAATAATCATATATAACTAGGGGTTGTATTTAGAAGTAGAACACGAGGGGCCAGTTAAATGTAGGTAGTGATGGAGGGATATAGCACCAAGCTTCTAAATACTTCATCCTTGAGCAAAAAGAAGAAAAGTAACACTGTTACAATTAGATTTTTTTTAATACAATTGTAATTTAAAATCACAGAGAGCCCAGCTATAATAATACTAAGCTTATTTTGAGTATAAGATTCACTTAGAAGTTGCAGTAGTCCATTTCATTTATAGGAAATGAACATTTTTAAAGTACACTATAACAGTGAAAGCCCTCTCTCAACCTGATAAAAATGGGTTTGTTGGGCCTCTAAAAGTAACATTTCTGCTGAACAGAACTAGCCATCCATAGAAAGATTTTAATCCAGTACTGAATTGTTTATAAAATGCTCAATTCTCTATTGTAATGTATTGTTAAGTAGTGAAATTCTGTATATACTGCTATTTTCTGTGTCTACTCATTGCTGTGAACTTAACGTATATTAATGAAATAAATTTTCAGCTTTCATATTGTCTCCTTAGCATTCGTTAAGGTGTTCAGTATCAAGGGATTTTCTTCCTCTTACAATCCAACCAAAAAAGCTAGCTATTCTGAAAATACTGGTGTTTTGGCTGGACGGGCAGAATGAAATTATTTTTTCATCTCTCAAGAAAAACAAAACCTTACCAGTCCCTTTCAAAACCCCATTTTTTTTCATTTGAATATCAATAAAAACTTTTCCACCAACATCAATCAGTAGTTTACCAAGATGACTTTATTTTAGAGAACTCTAAATACTGTGCTAAAAAGATTACTAAAATATAGAACATTTTCTGCTCAGCCACATTTTTTAAGGTAAGCATATTCAGTGGCCAAGAATAAGCCCATTATGGATATATATACATGCAAACACAGGCACACACTTCTTTCTTTAGTCACAGGAAATACTTCCCTCATAATTCTCACTGTGCTCTTTACCTTCCACCATCTGCTCTTCCATACATTAGCTGAATTTGGATTTCTCTCCAACAATGTAAATAATCCATCTAAACTCCCAATCTGTACTGTCGGCAGGTTCTTGCTTAGAAAGCTGTTCACACCAGAGTGAGGTACTACTTCCCAACAACAGCATCTGCACATCGGGGACAAAGTGTATCTGAAGACTCAGTTGTATACTTCCAACAACGAGGGCATTTTTCTTTGGTAGCTGGCATGACAATCACTTTATATGAAGATTCTTCACGAATATCACCACCTATTAAAAAAAAATACATGAAGAGTGTTCTGATAGGCAGTGTGCATTACTCTTTATTTCTTAATTGTTTTAGTAGATGTTCCTTTTTCAAAGCTTTCTCCTTCCTGCTTTGGCAAAGCTTGTCAGATACTGCCCTCATATTGCATTCTTACACATCCAGAACAATGGAATGAGACAATCTGACAACTGAAAGGAGCTAGGAATCTGAGACCCTGTGAGATTAACTGATTTTCCCCCAAGTCACTGAGTTCTGTATCTACTCGGGCAGATCAGGCCTCGTAACTCTTAATGCATATATTGTTCTGGTGTATTTACACTGACTCTCCAGATAATATACTTGACTAAATAAAAGTGCCAAATTGTTGCGACAAATGCAGTGTCCCCACATGAAAATTACTGGTTTGGATAAAAAGAAACAAATTACTTCACTACATTTGCTAATCTTTCAAAAAAGAATAATATTTTGAAAAGCACGATAAGCTAGTCTTTACTACATGCTTAATGGTGTCAAAGTTTAAATTTAAAATGACCCCTCTAAACCAGCCTCCCATTTCTTCCTGGTACTTGAAAGCAATTATAAAGAACACAAGGAAATTCACTCTTCCCAAAATATGTTGTTATTCTGTTAACATGTTACTCTGTCTCCATCTTCATTACAGAGGATTAAAAAACAGCAACAAAATACTTGCTTATGAGATACAAGACTATGGGCATAAATTCAATGAAATTTCTTCCTTAATCCCCCATTAATGGCTAAATAATTTTTAAATTTGAGGGGTGATAAAACATTTTAGAATCAACACAGGAAGGGTAGGTGGAACTGGCCAGAACTAGGGTAACTAAGTACCACAGGAGAGGGACACAAAAAGGAAACAGAAGCACATCAGAATAATTTCACATAGGCTGACAATAATTTACAAAGCTGGCCATTGTTTACACTATTTCCACAAAAATGAATTCCAAGTATAGATCTGCCTTTAGAAAACAGTCCGTGGTCAGAGAGTACCTATAATTATTCAGCTATCTATTGTTACTCTCACTCCCGCCTTACCTTCTAAGTTGATTAGGAATGTTCCTTCAAGCTTAATTACATCTGCAGTTATCTCTAGTGGTTCCTGAGTAAGCAAAGTTGTCTGGGAAGCCATCATTAATTCATTCAGCTGAGAGGTGCTGGAAGTCTCCTCACTTTGTAGCATCTGGAGGTGAGCACGTGAAAGTTACTAAATTAATTTTGAACATAATTGAGAAATTCTAAAACCAAATGGTGCCAGTTCTTTTCTTTGGTGAGGAACCTTTTAGTACCATTATGTCCTGAGCTTATGCTATTAAATGCATCAATTCTTACTAATGTGAAAGGTATTAATTAAAAATTTCCAATCAGTAGTATTTGTTGAGGATATACTCTACGCCAGACACTTTGCTAACTAAGTGTCCAAAATCCTATCAGGTGGTGTGGGTACAACGGTGGCTCAGTGGCAAGAATTCTTGCCTGCCAAGCTGGAGACCCAGGCTCGATTCCCAGAGACCTGCCCATGAAAAAAAAAATCCTGTCAGGTGTTAAATATACCTTTTTTTGGGGGGGGGATGCATGGTCCAGGAATCAAACCTGAGTCTCCCACATGGAAGGCGAGCATTCTACCACTGAACCACCCGTGCACCCAATTATACCATTTCACAAATAAGGAAACAGAATCAGAGAGGTTAACTTGACCAAATTTTTCATCTAGTTAAGTGGTAGAGCTGGAATTCAAGTCTGGGTGTTTGTCAGCCTCAGAGCCCATACTTTTTTTCCTGACTCATGCTCTCTAGATTGAGAGGGGTTAAGATACTATTTTAAACAAGGACCTGCATTTTAGCAGTGTAGGCCAATGACGGCAATCTGAAAAATGCACATAATCACTTGTGAAGTACACCAAGCGGGATGTTTGATAAGAACAATACAAAAATGTAGTACTTTTACATTTGTCATTGTAATTTTGATCTTCAAAATGAATGTGTAAGCTAACTAATACAGACATTCCTTAAAACAAACAAAAGGAACCTGAGGAGTAAACAGGTGACTCAAGATTAATTTGGTTTTAACAAGTTCATGCAACTAGTAATAGAACCAGAACCCCCAAGTCATCTGACAGCTACTCAGTGTAATTCCTAACTAAGGAAAATAGTCACAGTTTTAAAAATTCCAGTGTGTTTTTTTCTAAAATAAGTAATCCCAAGCAAACTGTACTCATTTCAGCTTATTACTCAAAATGAATAAAGTCAAAGAAAGCATGATTTTTGGGAGAGAGAAAGAAGCCCAGGGCTACTACTGTATAGCTGTCCCAGCTACCCTGGTTGTAAAATGAAACAGTCAGATCTTCTAAGTTCTCACATTTCAAAATGTAAAAATCTTACTGTAAATTCTATTTGATCGGCAACCTCCTATCCATTATCTATTTCAAGCCTCAAATCTTAAACATTTTAATTACATTATAAAAAATTAAAAGTAAGCATGTCAACCAAAATGAGATGGATATTTTTAAAAAAATTATCAAATTTGAAGTTTTTTGCTACTCTTGACTGCTGAAGAGAACTGGCAGTGTTCTTTCTTCCAAGTGTTTACGTTAAACTATAAGCCAGCATGACAAATCAACCCCTAAGGATCCCAAGAAAAAAGTTCTGATAGTATGGGATAGAAAAATGATTTTTCTCCAGATCTCATAAGATAAAGATAGAAATCATTTTTTTTAATTTGTTTTGAATCTGGTCCAGACGGGTAGCTGTCTTATAAGGAAAAGAAGCATAGAAATGCAGGAAACAAAAAAAAATCAATGACAATCAAGACCAAAAGACTAAAATCCTAATTTCTAAATTAAAACAAAAGTATTTTATTTAGATTCATAAAAGCAAATTTTAGGTGAATGTGTATTAGCCACTATTTCAAAGAATACAAGATGCTGCATACATACCTCTATCATCTCAAAGAGCAGTCCAGGCTCTATCACAATGATAACATTGTACTCTGCTGCATTTTTGCCAGGGATGCTTCCAAGAAACGAATCTCTCATTGCACATGCACTCTCCACTGCTTCTTCCAAGCCAGGCTTCTTCCAGATAGAACTCGTACTAATCCACCCAGTACGAAAAACACTCTTGGGTTCTTAAAACACACAACAATTTTAATTGGTTTACAAGATTCTAAGCACATAAGAAGTTGTAAACTAAACATATACTAACTGTGGGAAATAGGAACTGTTACTTATGCTAACTAATGTGATGAAACATAATAGAGACTTGAAAAATATTCATCTGATATCAAATGATTTAAAAAACATTATCAAAATTGGGAAACAATTGTTACATTTAAATCAAAGAAAGAATCTATAGTAAGATCTTCAAAGAAAAAAGTATGTATAGAAAAAAATAAAAGAAATATCCCTATATTAACAGTGGTCAAATATGGAAAGTAAGAGTCTGAGTAACTTTCTACCATTTTTTCTAAGCTTACCTAATTTCTAATATTCTATAGCTTCATATAATCAGGGGAGAAAAAATTATACTAAAAATATTCACTTAAAAGCACTAAACTTTTTGCTTTGATAAAACCTAAATATGTTTCAGAACATTTATAAGGGTATTTAAGAAACAATGATTTCTCAACATTGCAAAGCTGGTAATTCATATCTGAAAAGTAGTGGAGATGGCTCAAAGGCATTCTGAAATTCTCCTTACTCCTCTGCAATTATTGCAGAAATTACTAAATGACCAAGAAGCATCATGACAAAGCATTCATCAAAGATGAGAAAGTGCTCCTTCTTTGAAATTAGAAGTGGCACCCTTATCAGGGATCTTTTTCAAAACAAATCAAGTATTCCTTACCTTCAACATAAGGTATGTGCTGGAAGACTTCTTCAGCCAAATGAGGAAGAATGGGAGCAAAAGAACGAACTATCACATCCAAAATTTCAGCTAATGCAGTCTGACAAGAGCGTCGCTTGGGATCATTTTCATGATTGCAATAAAGCCTATAAACAAGAGTTTATTCAGTGATTGACAGCACTTTATATATTAAGATCACTAAGACAGGATCTGCCTCAATTTGAATTTATCCTTCCAGTGGCTAATCTTATGGTTCTAATCATCATCTAATTAAAGAATAAAATATTATATCATATAAATTTCTGATCATTTATCCTCTCTTCCACTTTTTGCCTCCATATGTGACCATCTCCGCAAAAAACTCTCAGCAGCCATGCTATGTCTAATTGTGACTTTCAGGTAGCTATTAAGCAGAGCCTAGACTATTGTGTTAAAGAACAATTAACAAGTTAGTAGAGAGCATTTAAAACGTGACCCTGACAATGCTTTCAGTCTGTTAAAGCAGAGCTCGGGAGTCACAACCCTAAAGGGAAACCCTGGGTGGCCTTTAATAGCTTAGGGCTGATACTCACATTGGACTACTTACCATAAAGATAGCACGTCACTTGCATGCTGGAGCAATAAATAAAGATACAACACCAAGCCCTATTCTGAAAGGATATTACTAATATAAAAATTATTATATATAATTGCCTGTTATATATCTCTCTTTCCTCTTCAATATTTGCAAACTCCTTGAGGACAAATATGTCAACAGTATCTCATATTAGCAATTAGACACAGCAATAAACAGTACTCATATGCTTACATTATCTTCATTTTTTCAAGTTAGAAAAGTTTATTGAAGAAAAAAGTACATACTCAAGGGTGAGCGTGGGTGTGCTCAAAAGAGATATGTGCCAATGCTTATATTATCTTTTAATACTCAAAACCACATCATATGAGACAGGAATTACCATTCCCATTTTACAGATGAAGAAACTGAGATAATGGATTAGTTGGCCAAAATCATATACCTAGTGAATGGCAGGGCAGAAAAGAAAATCTGTCTTGACTTCAAAACCCAACTTCTTAATAACTGTACAATACTGCCTGTCTTGCTCACCACTGTATCCTGCACATTTGCCAAACACAAAGTATAACACTCAAGAAACATGAGTTGGGTATTTTAATACTCAGTCATACATACCTGTCTTTGATTATGCTGAAATAAAAGTTGGAGAGTTCTCTGGTATAAAATGCTCGTAACAGCCGAATAACCTTTCCAAAATCATATTGTTTATATGACTCAGTAATCTAGGGAACAAAGTCAAAACGCATTTGGAATCCAGGGTAAGTAAGTGAAAATGCAAGATATGAGAAAAATGTTTCTTCAAAAACTCTATTTCAAAGCCTCCCTGATAACATGGGACATGAGTCTGAGGGATGAGCCTAGCCCTGGCACCAGGGAACATTAATGCCTTCTGGACCAAAATGGAGAAAAGAAAGGTAACAAAACAACATATTAGTGGCTAAGAGAGTTCAAATAGAGTTGAGAGGCTATCATGGAAGTTACTCTTATGCTAGCTTCAGCTAGATATTGCAAATTACCATGCTTTGCCAACCCCAACCAACATCACGCCTATGAACCCTAATGAACACCTACGGCTCTGAGACACTGTAAAAGTTTCATGCACTAAGTTTACTTTATCGAAACCCATTACCTCCAGAGGGTTCTTGGGCTAGATAAGCCCTGAAACCCAGAGGGGCTAGCTTCTCCAAGAATATCAACTAGTTCCTCCCCTTTCCTATATTATTGACACTCCCTTTCAACATGCAAAAAAGTTAGAAAGGGCATAGCGCAAAGATCCCTATAGAGTGGGAGAAGGATTAAAGGAGAAGGTAGATTTATAACAGAAAAGATAAGATTTAACAAATGAGTACGACTGCTGAATCACTATACTGATATTTCTTTTAGTCTCCAGTGTTTTGAAGCAGCTAGAAGGAAAAACCTGAAACTGAAATTGTAACCCATATCTAACTATGAAATCTGTTCTATAGCTCCTTGATGGAGTGTACTTTGAAAATTCTTCTTTTTTTTCTTGTATATGTTATATTTCAAACAAAAAATGTTTAAAAAAACAAACTGTTTCAAAGGCAGACAAATATAAAATGTGATATTCAAGCGCTCTTAAGGGTCTTTTAAAGGTCATTTCTAGATAACAAACTGGACTACACTAAAGAAATAGACAATATTCTAACCTGGAAACTAAAAAAGAGCACTCATAAAAGGAAAGAACAAGGCTTTTAAATGATGAATCACACCATTTATAAAATAGCTAAGAGTGCAGGTTACCAACAATTCATTAATGTTCCCTCATTTCTGCCTAAAAAAAAAACTGGACAAAAAATCTGCATGTGCTCCTCTGACTTAAGGGTACAATGAAATAACTATATTTCAAATTTTGAGAAAATACAGGTTATTTGTGCTTATACTGAAAATCATTTGTGTAAATAACTTATAAGACACATGAGAATAGTCATTTTATTCTGCAGCTAAATAAGATATAACTACTTTGCGCCTTCCCATTGGAGAAAAAGAGACCTCATCTTCAGAGAAAAATCTGATCAGAGGGGAAGTCTGGTCATATCGTTTGCACTCATTATTTCTTAAGTCTTTTGAGAACATAAAAAGGAAATCTTAATACTTCGCACCTAAGGTCGACAACAATCTAGCAAGTATAAAACTTCTCAAATATAACTTTTCTCATCGCTATAGTTACAATTTTTAGCAAGGCTTGTTTCACTCTCATGAAACTAAAATTTTAACGTACGATTAGTGCTAATATTTCTATTTCCCAAAAATTTACTAATTCAGGGCCATGGTGGCTCAGCAGGCAGAGTTCTTGACTGCCACACCAGAGACCTGGGTTCGCTTCCCAGTGCCTGCCCATGTTAAAAAAAAAAAAAAGTACTAACTCACACTTACCTTACTTGCAAAGTCCTGCAGTAAGTGCAGCATATACTGGTCTATGACGTACATATCCTTAGCAGGAATCGAATCTGTTTTGGGGTTGAAACCAGTCACATTTCCCAAAAGAAAGCGGAGTGTATTCCTAAGCTATTCATATTGGAAAAAAGTATGCAGTTAAAAAAATGAGAGGTCATTAGTTTTCTCTGAATTTTACACTATAATTATCATTCCACATATCTCGCTTTCCTAATGGGATATTCTATTATTTCATTCTTAAATAAGACTGTAAATGCAAAAGCAACAACAACAAAAACAAAACTCTAAACTCTCAGGGTGACACTGCAGATATAATGGAGTAGAGCGCTTCAAGAATTGGCCCGACCTCTGAAACAACCACTAAGCTGGAAAAACTGAAACAAACTTTTTCAAAACTCTGGAATCTAATCAAAACCCTACAGAGCAACTAAGGGAATGTTACTGAAAAAAGTGGCTGCAATATTTCAATAAGAAAGTTATAGTATTTTTGCTTAATCTACCATCCCCCCATTCCTTAACTTGGAGCACCTATGGGGATGGTAGCCTGCATTTCTGGTGCAAGGCTTGCTGGTACCAAGGGGGAAAATATGGATCTGGTTACAAAAAAGTGTGCTAGTGTGTTTTGATCTGTATGGTAGTTTCCTGAGGGACCACCACAGAAGCTGATCTTTGTTTTGCTCCCCCCCAGGCTGTAGTGGCATTCCAGGTGGCATCTGTCAAAAGCATTTAAAGACACAGCTTACTCAAAGCTGTCTAGGGAGCAAGGGAAGCAGGTAACAAACAAAGTGTGGGAAGAAGGAGGCTAAGGAGGAAGGTTCTTGGGGGACTAAGGGCTACCGTGTATGCCAGGGAATGCAAGTGAAACACACTTGCCCAGGACCAGATTCATGCTCAGCAACGACCTGAGAGGAACCTGTACTTCCCCTCTGGCAGATTTTTTTGGCCTCGATGCAAGCAGGAGGTGAAAACTAAAGTGGAGTTGTAAGTAGCCTCACTTAACACTGAAGCAGTGCCCTGGCTCACAGACAATGTGTAAAGGCTTGAAAAGTCTTTTTATTTTTTTGTGGCTCCAACCATTTAAAGTAATCTCTTTCAGGTCATTGACTGACTGCTGAGATAAAGGAATAGAGAATATAATCTTTGCAAAAATAGTTTGGAAAAGCCACTAAAAAAAAAATGAGTGGCTGCAATCCTCAACAATTAACAATAACAAACCTTAGGGAGAAAGAATAGGACTTCAAGAGATAACACATTACAATATTTAAACGGTACAGTTTTTAAACAAAAAATTAAAGGCATAATTTCTAAGGATGGTACAAACCATCACTGAGGAAGCCCAAACATTGTACTTATTACTCACACCTTTAGATCAACTGCCTTAAATATGCTCAGAGTCCTAAAGGAAACCATAAGCAGAGAACTAAAGTAAACCAGGAGAACACAGAATGAAAAGAGAACATTAATAATAGGACAGAAATTATAAAAAGGAACCCAACAGAAATTCTGGGGCTAGAAAAGCACAATAGCTGAAATAAAAAATCCAGTAGAGGAGTTCAACAGCACATTTAAGTAGACAGAAGAATAAGTGAACTGGAAGACAGGACAATCGAAATGATCCAATATGAAAAGCAGAAAGAAAAAGAAAGGAAGAAAAATGAATAAAGCCTAAGGGACTCTGGGACACCATCAACAGACCAATATATGCATTATGCACATCCCAAAAGGAGAAGAGAAAGTACAGAGAGGTTATTTTAAGACATAATGTCTGAAAACGTACCAAATTTGATGAAAGCCACGAATCAATACATCTAAGAAGTTCAAAGAGCTCCAACCAAGATAAACTCAGAAGCACACTGAGACACATTAAAATGAAACTACCCAAAACTCAGAGAATCCTGGAAGCAGCAAAGAAGTGATTCATCATATACAATGATTCTCGATAAGATTAAAAGCCATTTTTTTCATCAGAAACCATGAGAGTAGAAGGCAATGACCAATTTAAAGAAGTGAAAGAAAAAACTTGTCAATCAATTTCTAAAATGGAGAAATTGTGACTGTTCTAGTTTGTTAGCTGCCAGAATGCATATACCAGAAACAGAATGACTTTTAAAAAGGGAAATTTAATAAGTTGCTAGTTTATAGTTCTAAGGCTGAGAAAATGTCCCAATTAAAGCAAGTCTATAGAAATGGCCAATCTAAGGCACCCAGGGAAAGATACCTTGGTTCAATAAGGCCTATGAAGTTCAGGATTTCTTTCTCAAGTGGAAGGGCATATGGCAAACACAGAGTTTCTCTTTCATGTGGAAAGGCACATGGTGAACACGGTTAGGGTTCCTCTCTAATCTAGAAGGGCACATGGCGAACATGGCGTCATCTGCTAGCTTCTTCTCCTGGCTTCCTGTTTCTTAAAGCTCCCCAGGAGGCATTTTCCTTCTTCATCTCCAAAGGTCACTGGCTGGTAGAATCTGCTTCTTGTGGCTATGTGTTCTGCTCTGCTCTCTCTGAATCTCTCCCATTCTCCAAAATGTTTCCTCTTTTATAGGACTTCAGAAACTAATCAAAACCCACCCAAATGGGATACCTTCAGTTAATCCAGCTTAACAACCACTTTTGATCAAATCACATCTCCAGGGAGATGATCTAATTACAGTTTCAAGCATACAATGCTGAATAGGGATTAGAAGAAGCGGATGCCTTTACAAAATGGGATTAGGCTTAAAACATGGTTTTTCTAGGGTCCATACATCACTTCAAACCAGTATAGTGACATTTCAAGATAAACCAAATCTTAGGGAATATTTCACTAATAGACCTACAGTACAGGAAATGTTAAAGGGAGTCCTTCGGGCTGAAATGAAAGGACACTAGACAGTAATATGAAGCCATATGAAGAAATTAAGAACTCTGGGGGAAAAAAGGAATGGCATAAAATATAAATGCCAGTATTATTGTATTTTGGGTATGTTAACTCCTCTTTGTTTCCTGTATGACTTTAAAAACAAATGTAAGAAACAATAATCATAAGTATATATTAATGGTCATACAATGTATAAAGATGTGATTTTTAGTGGTAAAGGGAGGAAAAAGGGCTACAGAGGAGCACAGCTTCATATGCTATTGAAGCTAAGTTGATATCATTTTAAACTAGATTGTTACAAATTATAATAGTTGTAATGCCGATAGTAACAACTAGGAAAATAATGAAAGAAAAATACGGAAAAATAAATGAGGAGAATCAAAATGACACACTAGAAAAAAACAAACACAAAGGAAGGCAGGACTGGAAGAATTATAGAACAAAGATGAGATATAAAAAAGCAAAGCGAAATAGCAGAAGTCAGTCTTTGCATCTATGTGTACTTAATTGAAATGAAAATGGATTAAACTCACCAAATAAAAGACAAAAATTGACAGGATTAAAAACAAAACGAAATATGATCTAACTATATATTTACTAGAGACTCACTTTAAATCTGAAGATACAAATAAGGCTGAAAGTGAAAATGGAGAAAGATAGTCCATGCAAATACAACCAAAAGAAAGCAGGGGTGGCTCCTACACTAATATCAGACAAAACTCATTAACTTTAAAACTCTTAAAAGAGACAAACACAAATGGCAGAATAACAAGTTTTACAGATTGCTTGTGTTACCAGCAAAATTCAAGAGCGGGATAAAGAGACTGGATTTAATTTAGATGATAATTTTGGAACCAGACTATATATTTAGAACCACCACAAGAATGCTAGAAGAAGGGATAGGCTGCTGAAAATTCAGCTTTTGTAAATGAAAGTGTGGGAACCAGTGACCAGCCCACGCTCCTAAGCACTATAGCTATGGCAAGGGAAACAGCAGTGGCTGCAGAAAGCTGGGGCCAGGGAGGGTAGAGAGAAATCTATCCTCCAAAAACTGGCATTAGAAGTTGAGTTCACTTTGAGGGATCCCTTGGGGACCAGAATGGATACTAGCACAGTTTCTCAGACATCTCAGCAGCAGCAACTTCAGCCTTTCATATCTACCAGGATATGAAATCTAGTGCACCCTTTTTGGTGTTTTTCTTTCTTTTTTTTGTGTGTGTATGATTTTTGTTTTTTGTCTGATAGACCCTTATAGAACCAGCGCAGACACTGGCCTCAGACAGCAGCAGCTTCTGGCTTCTCAATGGCATCTACTCAAAGACTTGGAGAGACAGTGTACACTTTTATGTGTGTATATGGGTATACTACTGGTTAGTATATATTTTTTTCTTTTTCTTTTTGTTGGTCTGGAGTGGGAGAAGTAGATTTACAGGGAGACCACAAAAATAACCAGTCTTCCAACAAAAATTTACAAAACATTTAAAGAGACTACAAAGTATGGCTTAGTCACAGAAAAATCCAGGAGAAAACTCAGTCACTGGAATTACTAATAAAAGATTTAGATAAACTCTCTTGAATAAGATCCACAAACTAAAGGAAAAAATGGACAAAGAACTAAAGGAAAACATTATGTAAACACAATATAATTTTAATAATGAGACAAACATTATACAAAAGAACCCAAAAGAAAATCTAGAGCTGAAAAATATAGGAAATTGAATGAAAAATTCAAAAGACACATTCAAGAGCAGACTGGAGCAGGTAGTAGAAAAAAGGATCAGAGATAAGACAACTGGAAATATCTAGTTTGGGTAGCAGAA
Source organism: Myrmecophaga tridactyla (assembly GCA_004026745.1). Classification (NCBI taxonomy): domain Eukaryota; kingdom Metazoa; phylum Chordata; class Mammalia; order Pilosa; family Myrmecophagidae; genus Myrmecophaga; species Myrmecophaga tridactyla. Next base: position 440 of record PVIY010017610.1, on the reverse strand, counting down.
AGAAAAAAGAGCCTGAGGAACTAACTGTATGCTCTTAAGGCAATATGTGCATCATAGGAGTACCAGAAAGAGAAAGGGGCAGAAAAAAATAACTGAACAAAGAATGGCCTCCAAATTCCCAAACTGATGAAAGATACGAATATACATCTAAGAAACTCAATGAACTCCTAGGACAAACTCAAAGAGTTCCACATGAAGAAACATTATACTTAAATTGTCAAAACACAAAGACAAGGAGAAAATCGTGAGAGAAGTGATGCATCACATACAAGGGATCCTTAATAAGAATAACATCTGATTTAATATTAGAAACAATGGAGGAGGCCAGAAGGAAGTGAGATTAAATGCTGAAAGAAAAAAATTATCAACTAAGGATAATATATCTGACAAATATGCCCTTCAAAATTGTGGGGGGGGGGGGCGCTGCACGGGTAGTTTAG